>VXAZ01006681.1:0-64372 GCA_013399875.1 Gymnorhina tibicen | reverse complement strand
CCTCCTCCTCCCCCCGCCCGCCCCCAGCCCTTGCTAAAGGCGCGACCTGGGGCAGGAGAGGGGCGGTGGGACCGAGCCAGGCTCGCCATCGGCCACTCGAGGAGGTGAGCCAGGGGCTTTTCGCCCCTTCCTTTCTTAGTACCGGAGGGTTCGGTGCACTAGTTCGGACTAGTGGCGTTGATTTAATTAATTTTTTTCCCTTTTTTTTCCTTTTTTTTCTTCGAGGGGAGAGGAGGAGGGGAGGTGAAGGTGCGCTGCCTGCTTCTCCCCGGGCTTGATCCTTTGTTAGAAAATTCCGCCTCGAAGCAGCAGGAGCGTTTCTCCGTACAAACGCAGGCGCACGCACACGCACACGCACACGCTCCCTATCGCCCAGGTCGCTGGGCAAACACCGTGCAAGACGCAGAGGGAAAAAAATTAAATTAAACATTAAAAAAATCACTGGAAAGAGCTGCGATAGAGATACGCAAAGAAGGGACGGCGAAGTCACGCAGACAGCTGCGGGGGCGCCGGCCCGGCCGTGCCTGTGCTCGGGGCAGCGGGGCGGGACCGGGCCGGGGTGAGCCCCGCTCCCCCAAACCCGCTGCCCCGGCATCCCTCGGGATTGCTCTAATAAAGGGCACTCGGCTCAGTACAACAGGAACCAACGCAAGAGCAACCGCCTGCAAACGGGGGAAGAAAATGAGTTACGGGGCTCCTGCTGCGAGCCCCGAGAGGGCACGGGACGGGACGTGGAACCCTCGGCAGGGCCTGTGCCGTCGCACAGCATCCGGCACATGCCCGTAGTCTCCCGGCGGGCGGGGGTACCCGGGCACGGCGAGGGCCTGGCTCCCAGCGTCTCTCTGCCCGTGACGGAAGCTGGGGACGCCGTGGTGTCCCTAGGCCTGGGAGATGTCGCTGCGGCCAGCGGGGGCGGGAAGGGGCTTCCCCCTCCCTTGAGGAGGAGCCCTTTGCCGCCCACGCCGTCCGGCGTTGGGTGGGGGTCCCATCCCGCGCCGTGTCCCCTGGGAATGGCTGTGACGGGCTGTGTGTGTTTCCTTGCCAGATACCGGTTACAAGCTAAATGGCTGACTCCAAAAGAGACTGTTTCAACCCAAATCCTCCTCTTGCCGTTTGATTCATCGCTAACATGACTTGGTGGCCACTCCCCTCTACACACACACACACACACACACACACACACACACACACACACACACCTCCACACCAGCACCAGCACCAGCCGTCACATCAAACCCCCAGCAGGCTCCAGACATTGGCTGCGATAGGAAAAAAAAGCCAGGCAAACAAATAGAAGACCATCCCGAGGGTAAAACCATGTCCTATAAAACCCGCGCCATCCCGCTCCAGCAGCTACGGCGGAGGGGGAGTTGCCACGAATTTCTGCAAAAAAGTGTCGGTCTGTGCTGAAATTCCGGGGTTCGAAGAGGAGCCCTGCCCCAGGCCGAGGCTGGGGTGTGGGAGGGGGTCACGTTTGGGACCAATGGTGAGCCGAGCATCCCTTGCCCCCGAGGGGCAGCCTGGCCCTGTTTGCCCGCACCGCTGCCTCCGCACAGGGTATCCCCGGTCCAAAGCTGCCCTAAACCCCGCCAAAAAATTAAAAAAAAAAAAAAAGAAAAAAAAAGGAAAAAAGCAAAAGCAGATAGACGCGGTTCCCGTCTGGTTCAAAGACAACGGGATTTCTCATGAACTAGGTCGCTTGTGCCTTGCCGTTGCCACGACCTTCCACACCCCGCAACCCTCCATTCAAAGATAGCAATGTGCAGCAATGTGCAATGCAGCAGGACCGCAGCAGCCCTCCGTGACGGGCCGGGCCCCCTCCCGAAACCCACTCCCCGTTCTCCCAGTCCTGCGACTGGTCCATCCCTCCTGTCCCTTCCGCGGAGACTTAGCCCACTCCACCCCCGCTTCGGTCACCTCCCAAAATGTCAAGCATTTCGGACATCTCCAACCTCCTACGCCTAAATAAAAAAATAAATCAACCCCCCCCCCCCCCCCTCCACCACCACCCACAGNAACCCCCCCCCCCCTTTTTTTTTTTTTTTAAAGTCCCGGTGCATAGACATTTTGGGAACGAGCCGAGCATCCATTTCACACGAGCCTTTACCGAGGACGGGGCAAAGCCAACTGCCCTTTGCAAACCCCAAACCGACAACCAGAAGCTGATTCCGGGGGTGGGGAGGTGTGGAGGAGGTGGGGGGAAGGTTACCCAAAATACTGAAGGAGGAGCAGAGAGGAGAAAAGCCCTCCACGAGCTTCAAAGCCGTCCCCTTCCAGGGCACCGCAAAGCCACCGCACCGCCACCATCCCCGCGGTGTGCAGCAGTATTTGGGGGTAACTTTCCAAATGACTGCTCATGCTCACGCCAGCCCGGGAACGGTATTTCCCAGCTACTCTAGCTGCCTTTTGAAATTTCAATAAAATCCGTCCTCGGCTGAACCAAATAAACACAAAAGAAAGAAAATCCTGCTCCTCCTCCTCCTTCAAACGAATGAACGAACACACAAACAAAATTTGCAAGGATTGAAATTAAGGATAACATCAAAATAAACCCTTCCCCCTTCTTTCTCTGACAGTACAAAAACTGGCCTTCTGAAGAGTTCAGCCTTATTTAAAATAGAGAGATAATACGAATGTAGGGGTTTGCACCATTTAACCGCATTTCCCAGAGGTCAACATTTCATTGTAATATTTCTTTCTTTTTCTCTTTTTTTTTTAGATGAGGAAATGATCAAGGCATTTTGCCTCCCTTTCTAATTCTTCCCTCCCTTTTTGTTTTTTCCTTTTTTCCCTCCTCTTCTTTCTTTGGTACCCACAAAATGCTGCAGAGATTTTTGGAGAGGAGTGTGACCGAGCAAAAGGATCTCTAAATAACAATGCCGAGCTTTTATTTTTTTAAATTGTATCAGAATTCCTTTGCAGGCAAATATTTTCAAAGGGGTCTTCACACCTGACAATCTAGATAATAAAAGACGTGCTTTAATCCCCCATTCCTTAAAGCCCAGTTTTGTATCATGCTCTGGAATCTACATATCCAGTAGATAATCTTTAAAATTTGCCTGTGTAGGACCGAAGTGGTCATCAACTTGGAGATTGTTTGATATCCGTAACTAAAAAAAAATTCAGCAAAGAGATGTATAAAATGAACCCGAGAGCAAACCAACAAAAGCAACCAGCGAAAACCCCAAGATATTAAACAAAACCAGCAGCGAGCACACAAGACACATACCGGCATGGAAGAACACCTGATCTATTTTAAGTAACAGCATATTTAGAAATTTTTTGGACCTGCTCGATTTTTGACAGGTCTTCTCCAAGCACAAAATTAACGATTGGGCAGTGGGACTCTGTGATTTTTTAAAATAACTTTTATTTGTTTAATTGCCTCATTCGAGTGGAGTATTTATTTTAATTTAGTGATGGGTTTTCTTTGGTTTTAGGATGCTCTGCAAATGGGAAAACCTTCTAGTTCCCAAACGGAGCCCTTCGCTTGTCCCCCTGATTTTCTGCAAAAAAACTTTCCAGTTAGATCTCTCGCAAGCCATTTTGTGCCGGTTCTTATTTCTCTATCCCTCGGGGAGAGGGGGAGAATTTCTTAGCACTGGAGTCACCAAACTGTAAGTGGAAGGGAATGCAGGGGATATCCGAAAACCAGATACAAACGCAACCGTTCGTGGAGACGGAGAGAAAAGGAGGGAAAAAAAGGAAGAAGAGGCGGGAGGGAAATAAAAAGCGAAGTATGAGTGAGCATGCACCCCTTTAGGAAAACGAAAACCAGAAGTGGTTTACGAGAAATCAGAAACCGGTTCCCTTTCCTGCGGACTCCCCTGCCTTTGACAGCGTGCCGGAACGCGAAGCTGCCACCGCGAAGGGAACGCGGGGAGCGGGGTCCCGCCGCCGCCGCCCCGCACCGCGGCCCCCCGCGCAGGTTATCCCGACGTTCCGCTCCTGCATGCACCAGCCGGGCTGGGGTGCGCACAACTTGACACGGAATTTGGCAGTCCACTTACCTATCTGTACAGCAAGGATCAGAGAAATATAACTGCCGTTCAACTTAAGTCCCATCCTACATTTAGTAAAACCATTTGCGGCTGCAGATCTTTAAATAGTTACTTTGGAGAACGTGGGGGAAAGCTGAAAAATAGACATTGCCAACAAGTTCCGAGCAGCGGAGGACTTTGCAGACAAGGGGGGGAGACAAGAGGAGAAGGAGAGGAAGAGGGAGGCAGCGGGAGAGGGCGAGGAAGGCTGGCTGGGAATGGTTCGCTCCATTAGGAGGGGGCGGAGGAAGTACAGCCTCACGCCCACCACCGGCCCTGACGTGGGGGGATGACACCGACCGGTTTTTTTTCCCCCCTTCTTATTTTTTTTTTTATAAATGTGCACCTTGGAAGAGGAGCGCCATTTATAGGCATCACAGGCTGGATTTACCCGCTCTCCCCGTGTCNCCCGCCCCATAAATCGCCCAGAACCCCCCCCCCGCTCCCCGCGTTCCTCCTGCCCCGTGTGGTGGCGCTGGGGGCGGCAGCCGGGACCGTCCCCCCGGGGCGGGAGCGCTGCGGGGGCGGGAGGGGACACACAGACACACACACAGACACACAGACNTGGAAAGGGGACAGTTGTTTATCGCAGGGGGACAGGGACGTGCGGGGGTCCCCTCCCCCTGCTCCCCCTCCCCCACCATGACGTCACCCTCGGGCTGAGGTTTGGGGGGAGATGGGAAGGAGGGGGGCTGGTCTCTCCCGGCCTTTCTGCCGGTGCTCAATCCCGGCGGCGGCAGCAGCCCGGCGGTGACACCGCAGAGGGTGGCGTGGCGAAAGGGGTCACGCGTGGGACAGTCCTGGGGAGTCGCGGTGGGGCTGCCCTGCGGCTGGGACCGTGGCACCCAGCCATCGCACCCCATCCTCTGGGAACAGGCTACAGGTGTGATAGGCCTGGGTGGAGGGCATCGGGCCGTCCGAGGCTCCGATGAGCCCTGCCGGGGATAAGGCTTGTTCTGGGGTACATTGTCACCGAGGCACCCTGCCGGGACCGTCCTCAAGGCCATCCCCTCCAGCAGCACGAGAGGGACCTCAAGGTGCCAGCATGGGCTTCTCCCAGTGCTAAGTAATCAGACAAAACCCCTACAGCCTTCTCCCGCGGCTCTTTCACTGCACAGTTTCCTCCCCCAGCTCAGCCCTGACCTTCACCACCCATCTGTAGCATCTCTAGGAGCCAAAGGGGGGCTGGTCGGAGTGAAAATTCCTGTTGGCTTCCACTCGTCCCAGTTCCCCCCAGTCGGCAGTCCTGCTGTGCTGCCTGTGCTGCAGGGTCCTGGACCAGCTACCGGTCCCTCCCTTTTACAAACTACTTGTGTCAGTACTCAGACCTGAACGACAGAGAGACAGCAGCTGCCAGGCTGGATACCCATGACTCCCATGGGCTGCAAATGCCTGAAGCCCACCTGGCAAGGAGAGGGATTGCAGGGGGTTAAACGACAGTGCAACTAGGAGTAAAGAAAATGGAGTGCAAGAGGAAAAGCTTCCTTGCTGAGAGGTCCACTCACAAAATAGTGCTGGTGAATGCCACTGCCTCTTTAGGTCTACCTAATATGTGCAGTGGCAGCCTGCATGTGCATCCCCTCAAAGCCATCATGAACCCCCAACCTCTGTTCCTCCAGCTCAAAGGCAAGGGTAATTTTGGGTAACTACGCCAGCCATCAGCTGGGCCCTGCAGATGAAAAACACTGGCTTGCCACCTCTGTGCCTTCCCATAATTTCTTTTTCTTCCACCTTTTCTTCCTATTTATAGATTTCCACTATGAACAGAGAGAAGAATTAGAGGACAGAGCTGGCTGAAAACTAATCTGAAGAATTAAAAAGAAAAAAAGGTTCATTTTCAGCCAGCTCTCAGAGCCAGCTCAGCACGTGGGCACATGGTAGTGAATGAAGTGCAAGGCACAGGCCATGGGGCTGTGTCCCCTGGCAGCTTGCCCTTCCATTCACTCCACCATAAAGCTGCAGCCCAGATAGGGTTGTCTCTTACACACTCCTGATGACACTGGCAGTGGCAAGGAGGCTAAGGCACTGTGCACAAAATTCTCCTTCAAAGTAGCAGAAGTTTTGAGTTTACCTAGCTCTTTGCTGCTGTGGTGATGAGTGATTTTGTAATGCATAAGAGAGATTGAAGCAGTTATCAAAATGTGGAGCCCTGTCCTTTTCCCAGGAGGGGCAGGTTAGATAGCCCAAAAGATCTTTTATATCTCACAGTTGGTGCATTATCAGCATAAAAAAGGAAGAGGATGAAAGGAGTGTGGGTTGAGGTACATGGGTATAAACATTGGACTTACCAGTTCTTGGCAGCTTGGCCATTTGGGGCTGTGTTTGCTGTTAAGAAGGACAAGACACCTTTGCAGGAGCACCAGATTGTGGAGGCTGCGGCAAGAGGAATTTTTCATTTCACTTCTCTGCCCTACTGATAACTGTATTGGTTTATTATTTCTTATTGATTTATAGACATATCTACTATGGTTTCGTCTGCTCCTTTTTTTCTGAGGGCAAACAAGGTCTAGCTTCAGGTTAAAGGTTGGGCTGGCTCCAAGAGGCTTGGGTTGAACACAACACTCTTCAAATCTGCTTTGGAATGAAGTTTGGGGCAGTTTCCAATGCACAATCAGGAAGAGTTTAATATATGGCTTTTGATATGTCCATCACTGCTGAAATCACTGTAGCCTCTGGCAATCTGGCCACAAATCTCATAAGAACAGGCATTTCTAGGGGATTTCTGGCCAAGCAACAACAAAAAGAGATCTCACAGCTAGAGGCATCAATTACAGAGGAGAAAAGGGTCTGGCCAAATTCCTCTAAATGTTCTTGACTTTTGGGGCAGTCCAGATCGGTCTGAAATTCAAGCCTGGCTCCAGCCTTACCACCTTCTCTGCCCCAGGAAGGGGCCCACTGCACTATAGATTCTGAACAAAAGCCAGCGGTTTCTGCCCATCTCAAATAGCAGCACTCTCAGCTCTATTGGAGCCGGGGAGCAGGATGGAAAGGGGACAGTTGTTTATCAAACTGTCCTTTTTTTCCTTTATTTTTCTCCCAACATGGTATTAGGAGGTGTCATGTTTTAGAAGGTGCTTGAATATCAGCCTGTCTCTAAGAGACATCAGTCTGTGATTAAGGAGAGGAACATCTGACGGTGCCCTGCTCAGTTCCTGTTAGGACAATTTTCTCACCAGCACGATTTTGCCCTTGTTTTTAAGAAAAAGCTCTCCATCCTGGCAGCAGCAGCCTCATGCTCCACTTGTTAGGGTTGGCTGCCGTGTCATCCCGTGGCGGTGTGTGCTTGCTGCTGTGGCGGAGGCAGACGGACAGAGCCCACGACTGCTGGCCAGATATAGCTCTGCCAGAGATAGCGACGGGCACAGCATGGGCTGCTCCGTGTGCCCACGGGGCTGCGGGGATATTTGGGTGGGCAGCCCTGTGCTCTTGCTGCCAGGCACAGAGCAGTGTGCTGGGCAGCTGATTTAATTCCAGCTTAGCTCCACCGAAATCATCTACCACAAGGGGACCCACTGCATTCAGAGGATGTGTTTTCTCATTTAGTTTTTGGCTTGCTGACTGTCATGGCTGAAACTCAAAAGAGGCAGCCAGCTCAAGGTAACAGAGAGATGCTTTCCCCAGCAAAGCTGTCTGTATCCCCACAAATTCTTTTTCCCTTCATCCTTTTTTAAAAATGTGAAATATCTCTTCAAACATCTCACACCATGGGCTTTTTATTTCATGTTTTCAGGCTAGTAATAGGGATAAAAACTAAACCTTTGGTGCTGTCAGTCAGAGACTGATTTATTCTAAGCATCGTCTCAGGCTGAAGGGGAGGGTCCGGTGATCACGGTGATATTTAAAAAGTCCCTCCCATGGGTGTTGAGCAATGTATTCGCTGTTAGCTCATCCTGCAGTAACACCGCCTCTACCAGGAGGTGACCGCTTGCTTTTTCTCTCCCTCACCGTCAGCCAGAGACCTGGCCCTGGAGAAGCTGATGGAAACAGGAGCCAGTGGCTTGTGCCTCCACATCCTCCTGTCTCACGGATCTCCTGAGAAGGAGGGATGGACTGAGTGACAGCTTTACAGTCCTGCAGAGGTGGCTGTCCTTGCTCGTGCTGTGGCTCCCAGTCCTCAGCTGCTATCTTCCCTAGAGGAAGGGGGCCAGCCAGAAAAATACATGCAAATATCAAATCTAGCTGATAAACGAATAGCTGTTCAAAGTATGATCCTCCAAGATTATATTTAAGCAGAAAAATGATGAGAACACACTGAAAATGTGACAGGTAGGATTAAAGAAATACCTTTCACTATCAGCCAGACTTCTGAAGGGTTTTTTTGGGTGGTCTTGCTCATTAGACACCTGGCTTCATTACTGGCTGGATGTGTCTGACTTTAGGTAAGCAAAAAAAATTAAAGTTATGCACCAGAATTTGTCCCACATCTCTCTAGAAATTAGTATTAAAATGTAGTAATCATTCGCCCTGAAAATCATTGTCATTTCATGCTTGTGAAAATATATTTCTGAAACGTAAACTGTTGCTCTGGTTTCAAATACAAAATAGGGAAAGAAAAAAGGTATATGGCTGAGTGGATGTAAAAGGGATATTATTGCTTGATACCAAATCTTAAAAAAAATGAAAAATGCTGATTAAGGTCTTTGTAACTTATTTGACACATTAAAAAATGATCTGATATAAACTTAGAAAGTGATTAGAATAATGGTAACTTCAGGCCCAGCTCCTGTGATTTTCAGAGGGGAATACCGGAATGCCAGACTCCTCTACGTTCATTTAAAAAGCTCGGTCTCTATGTTCATTCTTCAGTATTTTCTTCCTTTTAAAAGGCAGTCTTCGGAAACCAAGGCATCACTTGACCATGATCAGCTTGTGCCAGCCAATCCAGTAAGGAAAGTGCTATCTATTACAGAAAGAGCAGTGTTTGCATTTAACTGCACTCCTCTGGGATATATTTTTAGGAGGGTGCCTGTGCGTGCACTCAAAATGCTGCTTATGAGTGTGACCCCTTTAGGTTGGATTGTGGCACTGGCTCTGCTGCTGAGCCCAGGCGAGCTGAGGGGAGGCATGCGAGCCTGCGCTTCTCTAGCCAGATGGAGTTCACACCCACTACAATTATGTTTGCAACACATGACTTGCTTAAGGTGCCTGTGGATGTTTCAAAAGAGTGGGGTGGTTTCAGTAAAGCAGTCTCAGAAGAAAAGCAGTATGAGCCCTTGGCATCTTTACCACTGAAATTTTCCCTCAAGAAGCAGAAGCCTAAAGCCAGTCTTTGATTTTTTTCACTTTGATGGAAAGTGCCATGAACTTTTCATTACAGGCCAGAGGGAAGTATATAGACTTGGATAATGGCTGTGTAAAGGCCTGTATCAGTGCATTTCCTGGCATGCAGAATTACCACTGTCATAGAACACGGAACCATAGGACAACTCAGGTTGGGAGGGACCTCCACAGATCACCTGGTCCAACCTTAGACGGAAAAGGGAATCTAGATGAGATTATCTAGCACCCTGTCCGGTCGTGTCTTGGAAACCTCCAGTGCTGGGGAGTCCACCACATCCTTTTGGAGGTTGTTCCAGTGACTGCTTCCTTACGGTGAAATCCACACCACATAAGGAATCTGAAGGTTTGTGATGAGCTGTATGTATCATGCCAGAGCTGTTGTTCACTCTCTGACATCCTTAATTGCCACCTTGGCCCAGATACTTGTCATCCTGAGTGCCTGATAATAACCTTGAATGCACTCCCATGGCATTAAGATAATTTCAGCTTCTCTGGTTGCAAATGCCAATAACCAAATTCTGGATCTTGGTTCAGAACCAAACTTCAATTCCGGAGTAAACAGTGGCATTGTCAGAACAAAAACTTGGTGCATAAAACCTATATCCTCAATATGTATCAATAACTAGTATTAAAATTTGCTGACTCGTGAACATTTCCTGCTTCCATGGATGCTGGCAGCACAACTTCTATTGACCACAGTGAGATGGGATGTACCTCAGTGGGGTGATATTCTGATTCACGTGTTTCTGCCATTGATTTATAGAGTATCTACTGCCACAGCAGCTATTAACCTTCAGTTACAGCAGGACTCCAATAACTGAAATACCACTCTGAGTTTTCTTGGTAACAGTCAATATGATTTGTTCTAGAAAAAAACCCATAAATATATATCTACAGAACAAACCTTATCAGATTTCCAGCTATCATAGGAAGATACTGCTTCAACATTTTTCTTCATCAGTCCTTAGTCACGAAAACCAAAATTGCAGGGGAACTTGGGGCTTTAGGGAGCAGGAAACCAATGTGTTAATTAATTGTGGGCTGATGAGAACATTGCTAGGACAGATGTTCAGCCACTCGCAGAGGCATTGCAAGAACTTCAAGTGAGATCTCACTTTCCTGGGAAGGATGAAATCTGGGAGGAAGAACGTATACAAAGGTGAAAAGGGCTCTGTGACTAGGAAACACAGGATGGGTCTGTACATGCATCTGCAGTCTGATTTGCAAGGATGCTGAGAACAGGTAACTTCTTCATCCCCCTTCTCTACTATTAGCTTCAGGAACCTATTTATGACACTGGAAACTGCAAAAAGTCAGAGATAAATCCTGTGAATCTGAGTAGAAAGCTTCTTCCTGATGTGAACTGCGAACTGGTTCCACAAAGGCATGACTTGAGCAGAGAAGTACGCTTTCATTAAAAATCATCCTTCTTCAGAACCTGCATTTGGGCCATGTTTGTTTTGTGCATGCCCCAGTTGGCACAATTAGCTCAAGTATCACTGTCATGTGTCAGCTTCCATGCAGGTGATTGCAGCTGGAAAAGGCAAGAGCAGTTCCATGGCTGCTGTTTGTAAGTGCATAAGAGCACCAGAGAGCCGGCAGCCTCCTTGAGGACTTCTCTTGCTCCTGAGCATGATCTAGCAGTGCAATAAAGAAGCTGGAAAGGGCTGTGGATGGCTGTGAATGAAGGTGTTTCATGCATCACTTATCCACTGCCATTAGCTTAAATGCATCCAGGACTTAAACCATCTTTGTGAGCACCAAAGACTGTGCCATCCCTGATCATTCTCATCTTTGGGTTTTGTAATGAACTGTTTGCTCTGCTAGACCCTAGTAATTTGGGGACTGAACCCCAAAGGCCTTGGACAAGCCCCCTCCAGCTGGGGAGCAGGCAGTAGCCAGTAAAGGCAGGCTGGGAAGAGGCAGGCTGCTGTAGTTTGTCTGTCCTGTCACTAGAGTGAGACATGCTCACAAGCATCCTGGTCTCCTCTTTCAGGAGGTGCTGAGCAGGCCTGTGGGGTGCTGGTGCTGGTGCTGGCATTGAGGGGGCACCCTGCACCATGGTAGACTTTGGCATCCTCAGCAGGCTGGGGTTCAGGATTAGAAACTCTCCAGGTTACTCCATTCTACTGCACAGACTTTTTTTTTTTATAGTTGCCTCAGAATAGTGAAAGTGAAGGAGTAGGTGGGAGGGCCCCTAAAAATCCTTTGTCATGACCTCTTGATAGCCCCTGATTCCTGGGCTGATCTGAGCTGTAATCTAACAGAGTCCTCAGAATCCTTCTATTGACTTCCAAAAGTCTTTGAGCCAGACCATGACACTGCTCAGCCTGAGTGAGACCAAGCAGCACGATAGGGGTTGCAGATATTTCTCTTCGAGGCAGCAAGGAGAGCGAACTTTTTACTGAAGGGTAAAAAGACAGCGGTAGTTCCGACATCTAAATAAAATGACTCATTGAGGAAACTGCCCTCTCTCCCCTTTTGCAAAATGCCCACCTGAAGACCCGTGATTCACGACAATGTATTTCAGAGGAGCCCGTAAGGATGTTTTTTTTTCTTTCCCCCGTTTTTTCTTTTCCTCAGAGTGTGATGCCCTGCCAGTGAGTGACTTGTGCAGTCCAGACGGAGAAAGCAAGCTGTTAAAAGGTAGTGATTGCAGCACTGATCTCTTGCAGGCTCTGCAGTGTGAGGAGGTGGTTCTGAATCACAATGAACTTAATTGAACAAGAAATGGCATTGATTTTTCCTTTTCAGCCCTCCCCATTGCTCACAGCAAAGGTGCATTGAACCCTCTGCCCATGCCAAGCAGGAGAATTGCACAGCACAGTAGAATGGAGATTTTTTACTTTTGTCCTATAATTAGCATGTATTTATTTTTAAATAGGGTAAAACCCAAAGCTCTCTAGGCTTTGAGTTGTCATCGGGGAAAAGCACTGCTGGTGCAGTATGAGTTTCAGGAGTCCAAGGAAGCCGGTTATGTGAGAAGCCGTAGCTTGGTCCACACTCCCCTGGCCAGGAAATAACACTGCTCTTGAGTCTATCTGATTGTTGAAAGAACTAGAACGACACAATTGCCAAGCTGCTGAAGGGCTCCTGAAAGGTCATTTTATATTATTTTTTTTAACTTGGGCAGGTAAAGGTACATAAGCTGCCTCCAATCTGCAGGGAAACAAGGAAGAAAATTATCCCATACTCCAATTATTGAATCGTTGTTATTTTTTGCCTTGTTAAGCTTGTTAACACATAATTGCATGTTTGAACAGCTAGTGACTTCCTACAGAAGCTGTTAAACTTAGCACTGAACATCCCCAGGTGTTTACACTTACTTAGAAGTGTATGAGATGCTTGTGAATTTTCCAGTGTCTCTCCTGCTAATTTTCCTAAAATGTGAAAAAAAAAAAAAGTATTTGGGAAATTCACTAGCAAATTCATGCTAGCAGCCTTAGTGCCCAGCTCTGGTAGCATAACTGGGTTCCCTGCAATGCTCAGCTTGTTTTCTTCTTGAGGGGAATTCTTCAGTTGAGATTGCCAGGCTGAGCAGGGGCAGGAGGAATGGCTAAAGGAAATTTAGGCGTTAGGTAGAGCAGTGGATGCCATGTATCCCAGTGAGATCAGCTTCTACCCTTAATAAACCCCTATCCCCAGCAGCAGGTACTGGACAGAAGATCAATTTGACCTTGTATTGGAAATTGGAAGGGAGGACAAACCCCACCATGCTGTTGGTCCTGGCTGCCAGGACAGGGTTTTGGGGCTGTGATCAGCCTAAATGCTGGGGCTGCTCTCAAGAACTGGCTGCTGCAGAATCATTGCAACACCCCTCTCCCGCTTGCCTCCTGCCACTTGCTATTTTCATTGCCTTCTGAGGAGTGAATTAATGGATAGTGAGCATGTACGGGTTTCATGGAAAAGTCCTGTCATTGCCTACAATGAGCAGGATCAGACTCTTCTAGAGTTGATATAATTCCTGAAAGTGCTGAATGTTGTACAAGAACTGAATCAGTGTGCTGTTTTGGAATCAGATACATCTAATGAAGCTACTAGTATCCAAGAACTCTAACGGGGAAAACACAACCAAGAATTGCTGTTACCAAAAGGAGGGACTACACTGAGCAGCCTAAGAAATAAAACCGAAGGAAATGCCAGTATTTTGTGTTTACATGCCTGTGAACTGCTTAGGCAAGCCTTTGGCAAACCTCGGCTGCTCCTGCTAAGCATTCATGCTTTGCAGACTCACCTCCAAACTCTGCAGAGAAGGCCATGGATTTCACCTCCTCCAAGCCCGCACCAAAGTCACAAGAGGCTGATTTTGCCATTGTAAGGGAACAGGTGGTATTTCTGCTCTATTAGCGAAGTCTCTAACCAGCTACATAGGCTGAAGAAGCCAGCCAAGACCAGAAACGCCAAGGCAATACAAAGCGTTGGGAAGAACTGGGTGGGACTGGACTTCTCTCTGTGAGAACAAAAGCCGAGCCGTTTGCCACAGCTCGCAGCAGTGGTTGTGGCTGGGCATATCTTTTTCCAGCAAGACCTTCAGGCCAGCAGGTAAAGGCTATTGCAGGCCCCCCAGCCCATCCCCACAGCTAATGCCCTCGTCTCCCAGTGATGAAGCTGCTGAGAGACCAGAGGTTGGATGTGATCAGCTGGGGAGTGTCTTACATCAGTCAGCACTGCATGCATTTGAGGATAAAGCTGCACCACTCATCTCAAAAGTGAGGCACCTGTTCAAGTACTACAGCTGTATTTGGTTTGGATTCTAACATTTTCCAACAGAAAATCTTGAAACAGAGAAACAGTATGAGGAAAAATGATAGGAAGCCTAATGGTCTGATAGTCTGTAGATGCAATACTGTGAGACTACAAGGTATAGAGTTTAAAACCTGAATTATTTAATGTATTAAGAATATTCCAGTGATTCCATTGTGAGGATTACATCTAGCTTTATACCTAGCTAAGCCTCCTTTTCCTAACTTTCTGAAAAAAGCTGCTTTCTACTTGCAAGTTTTCAATTACTTTCTCTAGCCAGAAAAGGATTTTTGTGTGTGTAAAGTCTGAGGTTAATCTGACAAGGATTCTTAGAGAGATGAGCCTCTACGTTGAGACTGGGCTTTCTTGTTGGTACAGGATTTTCAGTTTGGGGGATTTAAAAATTTTATTTTTAAACACCCTATTTCAAAACTCAGGGTATGGAAGCATTTAATGTGACTATTTAGCTTTCTTTTCTGGAAAATTATTCTCCTGTAAATATTTTAACAAGGACACTGTTTAATTTGAAGAATTATGCAGTGCAACTGTTTTAACATGTGCCTCTGACTTTAATCTGCTTCATGCCAGCAACAATCTTATTGCACGTATTTAAAGAAAAAGTCTACCTACCTGCCTGTGGTGCTGTGCTTTTACAAGCAAAGCAGACTGGGAAACCCTCTTCTCTCTATACCAGAACTTTATGAATGAGAAGACAACCTTAGGAAAACTAGAGAAAACTGGGTAAGCAGCTTAAAACCTCATAGAAGATCCATATGTGTTCCTTTCTCTTACTAATTTCTGCAGTTTATTGCTGGTTAAACAGGTTGTGAGATGTGCTCATGTGGCTGCTGCTGCTAAAGGTGGTAGTACAGGTAGGCTCTGATGGCTGGTGCGTGTCCAGTGAGGAACTGTGTCAGATGAGAGCCACAGGGGAGATGCTGGTAGTTTCAGGGTTGCTGATGATGGGATGGTAACAGCCAGCAAGGGCTGCTGGGGCTCTTATCACCATCAGCTTGCTATGAGGTCCTGTGGCAGATGCAGCCAGCCTCCTCCCTCCCACCCTGGGAAGAGACAACAGAGGAAATGTCATGGTCTCCTCTCTGTGGATGACTACGGAAACTCTCCCATCAATCTTGTGAGGAACATTAGCTGTGTCTTGGTGCTTCTGGGACATGGCTGAGAAGGGGAGTTGACCTTCCCTGCTGCTTTGGACAGTCAGCTTAATCTTCATGCTGGACTTCCTAGTCCACAAATAACATTTAGTTACATATTTTATGTAATAGGTTTCATAGTTTATCTATTACTTATCCAAATAATTTAGTTGTAAATTCTATTGATTAGCATGCCTGTTGCTAGAAGCCTTTGAGGCAGGTGCAGTGCTGGGCACTACTAGCACCAGCATCCCCTCACGTCTTGTTTCAGCTCAGTGTCTGCCCAGGTGACCACACTCCCACCAGCTCTGGTGAGACTCAGGTCTGGCATTGCAACTATATTTGGGCTCAAGAGCTGTAAATTGTAGGAGGTTTTCAGGCTCTGTCCAAGCAAAGGAGTCCCAGATAACATGAAAATCTAGCTGGCCTTTCTTCTAGGTGTTCAGTTGTTGTCTAACTGGCAGCAAATCACAGCAGTATCTCCAGAGTGCTAAATTACTTTATTCCTCACAGCTTACTTTGGTAGGTAGGAAAGATTTCTCTTTCACATCAGTGGGACTGAAATGCAGCACAGTGAAGTGGAAGATAAATCTGAAGTGCTATCTGATTTCTCAAATCCTAGCCCGTGCTCTGCTCGCTGGGGACTCCTCCAGCTCTGCAGCTGACCTACATTTAACCTTGTATTTCTTGCCCTTGCAGCTCCTGGGCTTTAAAAAACAGATCTGCCCAGATATAATACTGGTTCTTTCTGTTACTTTCTTCATCCCTGATTTCTGTTTGTTAGAAGAATGGTTGATGGAGCTGGTTGTTTCCTTCATGTGATCCAACGGATCCACCCACTGTGGAAATACGTCTTGTTTTCCCTTGTATGGCAAGAATCCACCAACAGGAAATAATGTTTCTGTATTATTGCTTTAAGTTGTTTGTTTGTTTTTTTTTCCACTCAGAAATTTTCTTAAAATAAAGTTTTTTCTTACTTATGCCCCTTTGCTTTACTTCCAACTTTTATGATATTCTCTTCCTTTCCTTTTCCTGTTTTCTTACTGCTTCTGTTCACAGACATGTACTTCATCCAAATTCACTTTGTAAAGCATTGCCAGTCACACCACGTGACTTTTCACTGGCCACGGTGTGCTGTCTGTATTTTGGGTGGTGGTCCAGGTTGTTACAACTCTCTCTCTATAAGACAGAGCTTAAACTCTGCTCTGCTAAGCCTGGTGTGACTTTCACGCCAAGAGATTCCAATCTAACATAAATTGTAACAACGTTATTTAAATTGGTAGGGTTGAAAATTGTGATTCTATTTATGATTTATTCATTGGTTTTTAACATTTGCAGGTTTTTGAGGAGCTATCTTCAGCTTCACTCACTGTATTACGCTTCTTTATGGCAGCAGCTGCTACCTGTCAGAGGTCTCATGTCCTTTCACATGTGAGTTGAAGGGAAGAGAACAGGGCATCTGCTACCATTACCAGGGATCCATGTTGTATCTCTCTCCATCTTGGACCACGTTTGATGAAAAGCTCCCCTGATAGCTCATAGAATTATTCAATCATAGAATATTCCAGGTGCAAGGTCCTGCACTGGGGTCAGGGCAATTCCAAGCATTAACAGAATGTATTCAGAGCAACTCTTAATAGGAGAAGGACTTGGAAGCGTTGGTGAATAAGAAGCTTGTCATGACCTGAAAATGCACACTTGCAATCCAGAAAGCCAACCATATCCTGGGAGAGGATTATGCACCTCTACTCTGCTCTGGTGAAACCCCACCTGGGATGCTGCATTCAGCTCTGAGACCCTCAACACAAATATATGGACCTGCTGGAGTGAGACCAGAGGAGGGCTGGGAAGGTGCTCAGAGTGCTGGAGCACCTCTCCTATGAAGACAGGCTGGGGTTGTTCAGCCTGGAGAAGAGAAGGCCCAGTGAAGACCTTATAGCACCTTGAAGTACCTCAAGTGGGTCTGCAAGAGAGATGGAGAGGGACTTTTTACAAGGTCATTTAGTCATAGGACGAGAGGGAAAGACTTCAAACTGAAAGAGAGTAGGTTTACATGAGATATTAGGAAGAAATTCTTTACTGAAAGGGTGGTGGGGCACTGGAACAGGTTGCCCAGAGAAGTTATGGCTGCCCCATACCCAGGAAGTGTTGAAGCCCAGGCTGGATGGGGCTTTGAGCAGCCTTCCTTAACTACTTAGTGGAAGGTGTCCCTTCCCATGGCAGGGGGGTTGGAAGTAGGTGATCTCTAAGGTCCCTTCCTGCCCAATCCATTCTCTGAAATGATTCTATGATACTGACTTAGAAGGAACCTACAAAGATCATGGAAGTCCAACTTCTGGCCCTGATCAGGACACCTCAAGAATAACACACTGTGCCTGAAAGTGTTGTCCAAACATTTTTTGAATTCTGTCAGGCTTGGGGCTGTGACCACTTCCCTGGGGAGCCTGTTCCAGTGCCCAACCACCCAAACCTATTAGGGGTTCTAATATCCCAACCTAAACTTTCCCTGACACTACTTTCCCTTGGGTCCTGCCAGTGGTCACCAGAGAGAAGAGCTCAGTGCCTGCCCCTGCTCTTCCCATCATGTGGAAGCTGTAGACTGCAATGAGGCCTCCCTTTTGTCTCCTCTTCTCCAGGCTGAACAGACCAAGTGACCTCAGCTGCTCTTCATATGGTTTTCCCTCAAGGCCCTTCTTGGGAGGCTCTCTAGTAGCTTTATATCCTTCTTGTATTGTAGTGCCCAAAACTGCCCCCAGCACTTGAGGTGAGGCTGTCCTGTGCAGAGCAGAGCAGAGCAGGACAATCCCCTCCCTTGCCCGGCTGGCCATGCTGTGCCTGATGCCCCCCAGGACACTGTTGGCCCTCCTGGCTGCCAGGGTGCTGCTATCTACAAGGACCCCCAGGTCTCTTTCTGCAGTGCTGTTCTCCAGCCTCTCATTCCCCAGTCTGTCTGTACATCCAGGGCTGTCCCATCCCAGGTGCAGAATCTGGCACTTTCCCTTGTTGAATTTCATACAGCTGGTGATTGCCCATCTCTCTGATTTGTTGAGGTGTCTCTGAGGGGCCACTCTGCCTTCAAGGGAGTGAACAGCTCCTCCCAACTTAGTATCACCGGCAAACTTACTTAGTATTCCTTTGATTCTACATCCAAGTCATTTATGAAGATGTTGAAGAGCACTGGTCATGAATAGAGCCGTGCAGAACCCCTCTAGTGACTGATTGCCAGCCTGATGTCCCTCCAGTCACTGTATACCTTTGTGCCCAACCCGTCAGCCAGTTTTTTGCCCAACAGAATCCTGCTATAGATCTGGAAGGGTCACACAGAAGGGAGAGTAGTGAGAGTAGCAGAATGTTCACTTCATTATAGGAAAGGTCAAACAATTAATGTAATGAGCTCCACAAAGTGGATAAGGGTATGAGTGTATAAAGATCATGAATGCACAGACTTAAAAGACAGCATTGTAGCAAACTCCAGAAGCAGTTTCACTAACTTAAGAAAATTCTGAGTCTGTGATGCCACTTGTCGCAAGAGGCAAAAAACCCTCAACAAACCCATAACAGACATCTCCCCTGTGAATCCTGTTCCAGGTCCTTGACTGTGGAGGACTGCTAGGCACAGAACTACTAGTATTATTAGCTTGAAATTGCATCTTGAGAAAGTGACTGAACTTGGAAAGCTGGAGAGAAGAATTCCACTGAGGAACCACGGAGCTGGTGGGGGACATAAAACCATTCATTATTCTTCAGGTCTGGGGAAAATTACAGCAGAAGTAAAGAATTTATTTTGAAATACATTCTGGTTATTTCAGACACTAAGTGAAATTTGCACCAGCTGAATTGTTAGCATGCTTTTTTTTCTTAAAGGGAAGGAAATCGTATAAAGTCATGGCACACATGGGGTGCATTCTTTTTTTGTGTTTGAAGTGAGATCTAAATTAGTGTGATCTGAATTAGTCTGATAAACTCAGGGTAAAACTAGTCTGGACTTTTGTAACTGGGAGCCATAGCCTATACAGTGCAGCAGACAACACAGAAGCCATCTCTCAGGAGCTGTGATTAAGGATGTGGTTAGTGGCTCATTTCTGCCCCAGAGCTGAGCCCACCAGGAGCTCAGAGAGTTATGAAGGAAATGCTCTTCCTTGATCCTGGGTTTCTATTAAGCTGATTTAATTGCTCGAGCTGAGAATTGCTCCATCTTTGTCTCTAATTTCTTCAGAATATCTAGATGGCCTCAGGAGATAGAAAAGTAATATTTACATGTAAGATCATAAAAAAAGAGCTACTGCAGGCTAAATTTTGCCTTTCGATGCATACGAGTTGATGATAAAAGAGTGTCTTGGGCTAAAGAAGGAATCAGGTTTACATGTCATGTAAATTCTTGGGTTTACTGCTGCAAGATTAAACAATTAACTTTAAATCAGGGGTTTATAGCAAGTGATTGTTGTCTTGTTTTTGTAGTAACAGCCACCATTAAAGAATTTTTCAGTTTCTTATTGAAGGCACAAAAAGGGAGCTGCAAGTGGTTAAAGCACTTGAAATATAAGGCAGTCAATTTTATTGTATGAACATCTTTTTTCTGCTCTCTTACCAATTAGAGGGAAAATTTTACATTTTCTTATATTGTTGGTGAATTTAGGATTGGTCTTATAATGTCCTGCACTATGAGAGAGGAAGGGTTGGGAATGCTTCCTGACCTATGGCAGTGCATATTCATTCTGGTTACTCTTTTGGAGAGACAACACGCAAACCATATACAAAGTGAGAAAAAAACAGAGCAAATCCTATCACAAAGGTTGCTGTCTTCCACACTGATTTTTTTTTTTTAGCAAACTGTCTGGAGAAACATAGATTCATCACAGCTGCTTCAGGAACTGGCAAGCTTCTTCTAATTATGCTTCACTGTTCCGGGTATTACTTCTAGGATATTTTTTGGATCACACATGATAGAAGGTGACTTTGACTTAGCTAGTTATTAGCTAACAAGCACAAAAAGAACGGAAATAAGGCAGTGAATGAAAATCATGTAGGAGGGAGAGAGTGACTTCAGGAATCATCGAGTCATATTCTAGCCACTGCAGCAGGTGGTGTTGCCAGCCTGAAGTAGTAATGGCTTGATGACTGCAGGAAGATGCAGCCAGGGTGGTGATGTTTGCTTCTTGGAGAAGACCACTGTACCTTCCAGTGGCCTTGAAATAAATTACGCTTGAAATAAATTAAAGAGGTATTGTGGCTTCATCTTTTTGATGGAATCAATCCATACATTCAAAGATTCTGACTCGTGTCAAACCCTGATGTTGGCAAGGCCAGGAGTGTATTGTCTAATCAGTGATTAGCAGTATCACAAGTAACTCACAGAGAGAACACAGGCAGCTCTACAAAAAGCTTTTAAGCGTAAGTTTTGCCACAAAAAAAGGTTTGGACAACTTGCATACAAAAGTGATTTCCGCATCTGTATGTGCAGCTGGCTTGAGCCTGTGTGGAAGCTCATGCAGCTGGACCAACAGGACATTCTCAGAGTCTGAATTTGCAGCTACAAATTAGCCCTCACTGACAAGACCAGTTGGTGGCTATCCCAGCCATGGGTCCAGTAGGTGTCATGGTGGTGTTTTGCTGCAGTAGCTGGGCTAATACTTCATTTTCTGTTCCCTCAGAGGCCAAAGAGCAGCCTTCTTATGGTAACATCCATCAATCACTGCTTTGTTAGGTGTGAATTTGGGGCAGGAAGACCTAGGGGAGCTGCAAGTCCAGTCACACAGCTCAGGGAATTTCTGAAGGAATAACAAACCTAAAAATTCCTTCATATAATCTTACAACAGATTTGAATTTTTAAAGGAAACAATCCCTTTATAAACAGCTCTTTATATTCTGTCTCTACATAGCCTTTCATCTGGGGACTAGCCTTCTTGTTTATCTTACTGAAAATAGTTTTCCAGTGCTTCAAATTTTCAAGGGATTTTGATAAGGTGAGGAGGAATTTTGCTTGTACACAAGCCATGGGAGAACTTTTGGCATTTCTCTTCACACTGGTGTGTTTCTGTCTCCAGTTGGGACCCATCTGAGTCCTTCCACTTGGCTGCTGTCCTGCTGTCCTTCATGCATACGCAGCAAGACATCCATTTTCACTCTTTTCTGCAGTTCAAATAATCTTGTAATCTGATAAGAAAGGCCAAGATGGGGACTGAAAAATTATAAAAA
This sequence comes from Gymnorhina tibicen, assembly GCA_013399875.1. NCBI lineage: Eukaryota > Metazoa > Chordata > Aves > Passeriformes > Artamidae > Gymnorhina > Gymnorhina tibicen. The sequence continues at coordinate 42,963 of VXAZ01006681.1, read as the reverse complement.
GTGACAAGTTGTGTCCCCTCCTGACTTTCCTGACATTATCTTTCACTCAAGCTGCCAGGAAGCAGCATCTGTTTCCCTTGTTATCCTGGCATTTCCTCTGCACGATGAAGAAAAATCCTCTTCCTCATTACCAGCCGCACATTGCATCCTGCTTTGCACCTGCTTCTTGTTTTCCCAATTATTTTCCTTTCTTTAGTTTACAAGCCTTAATTTAGAAAGGAGTGAGCAAATGTAATTCTTCCCAGATATATTTGTTCTCCTCCTTACCAGTCCACTGAAATGCCATCCTTCCTTGTTCCTTTCCTTCCTCTTCTCTTTCTGTCTGCTCAGATCCACTTCTTTTCCCAGCCTTTGCTGTTTCACCTCTCCTCCCTCTTCTCCTTCAGACTTGTTGCTCCTTCTCTGTGGTCAGCAGTGGGATGATCAGCTCTGTTGTGTGGTGCAAGGAAGGCTTGAAGCAGCAGCTCTGCTTAGCTCCAGGAGCCAGCCAGCCCCAGGGCATCGCACCCGGTGTCCCCTTCGGGACCATCTTCTTTGTATTCCAGAAGAAACCAGCTGGTGACAGCTCACAGATTAGATGATGGTGGTGGTGGGGCTCAGGTCAGTGCAAATGACCTGCTCTATTTTTAATTCCTAAGGCCTGGAGGACTGGAGCATCACAGAATTTGCCTTTGAACCACTAGGAAAAATCTGTAAATTCAGGGCAGGTCTCAAGCAGTCTCACATGCCTCCAACACCTCATTCCCTGTAACTCCTCAGAACACCCTGGTGACAGACAGCTGTTGTGTGACAGTAGTCCACTCCCTGTGAAAGCTTTTCCAGGCACTAATAACAGCGATCAAACTGTCTCAGAGCCCAAGGCAAATGTTTTCTTCAACATATACTGGCACAACTTAATACAGATAAGCTGCCTGTGAAACACATAACCTCAAAGGGGTTGCCATTTCTGTCTCAAAATTTCCCTTAATTTGACAAGAATAGCTAGTGACAAGCAGGGCTTGCTGCGGTTCTTGGAGGGACAGGCTCTGAGGTCCAACACGAGTGGAGGTGGTGGGGTTTGACCTCCGGCTTCTGTCGAGCGCTCAGATTCCTCTCCAGGCTTTGGCCTCTAAGCAGAAAACGCCATGATGCGGCTGTGACTTGGACAAGCGCTGAATGCAAATGTGCCTTCCTATCAATTAAGCAGGAAGAAACAATCATTTGGCTGCAAATATCCTGACTGCAAAAGCAAGCAGTTTAATTACTGCATCTTGCTGAAATTCAGTTTCATTGAGAAATGAAGTCTAATTCTCCTCCCATGGGGGTGACTGCACTTCTGTTCCCTTAAGGAGCATGGTAATTTTTCTTTTTGTGGTCCTCATGGTTGGTTAAAAATCAATTTTCTTTATCCTAATTCTATCTACATAAAATCCTGCTGTGTGCTAACTGCAGCCACCCCTTTGAGCCTAAATGCCTACTGTGATGACTTTTCTTAGGTGAACTCTACCTCATAAGTGTTGTGTCATTATTTAACATGATCAAAAGCTATTATAATGGGTCTGTATAATTAAAGTAATTAATTTAACTAATTACCTTTTTTTTTCTGTAAGGAAAACAGATATATGTAATAAAGTAGTGCTCTTGTCTTAATCTTCTCTCTTATTCCTATACAAATTGAGCCTCCCACATGTGGACCTTTTTCTCATTTCATAAAAATAGAATAAAGCAATTTAAGAGGATCTAGAAATTCTCCAGGACATGTAATTAAGGGCTTGGTCTATTTGTCTGCCTAGCTTTCATAATCTACCCAATATTACTGTTTCTGGTCTAAAAGCTGGGGGATATGCTCTACTAGAAGGTCTGTACTAGACTGTGTTTCTTTCAGCCTAGCACACACCAAAACATCTCGTCTGCAAAAATTTGGGATTTTGACACTTAACATGAAAGAATAACAGAGGTGGAACTACTGTTAATAAAAAATATTCACTTGGTTTTCATTATTCACCCCACCTGCTTCCTCAAATGGCTCAAATCCAAATGTTTTGACACTCAAATCCTGACATCAACCTGTGATTGCAAAGTTAGTGCATTTTTTAGCTGTTAAGGAACTGTATGTTGTCAGTTTGTCACATGCTGTAAACTGGCACATCTTTATTGAAGCCAGTTGTACTCTGTCGACTCCATGCAAAATAAATAGTTGGTCCATTGTATTCTACGTCTTTATCCAATTCTAATTAAAACCAAATAAGTCTCTTGCCACCTTCCTAGAGAGCTAGATCAGACTCTGGGAAGCAATGGGGAAAACTGTAATTTGTGTGATTTTTTAATATCATACCCAAGGAATTATATTTATGCAAATGTCCTTGGCTAAAATCCAGCAAGCAGAGCTAGAGTCAAACAACCTTCAACCCCCCAACTTGAGGGTCCCTTAACCAATGCAAAGAACTCTATAAAATATTTAAATTTCGGGTCTGAGGTCACTAATACTAAATGGCACTCCTCAGCTCCAAATGCCAACCAGCTGACCAGTGAGAAAAAATTAATGATGCTCATCTCTGATAGGATAAGAAAAATCTTAAGGTTTAAAATTTGTCCTTTCATCTTATCAACAAGCCATAATGGATGAAAGTAACTTGCTACACGATTCTAGTTCAGTGAGAAGAGGGAAAAGAAGTGTGACAATGAGTCATCTGGTACAAAGCATCAGAATTCAGTAAATAAAGCATTTTTTTTTCCAGGCAAACTGGCTTTTATCTGATCAGGTCTGCATGACAGCTGTGTATTTCCAAGAGTGCCATTCTCTAGAGGCAAGAGAGCTAAAGAATACCAGTAAGTCATGGGTAACCTACTTCTCTTGTGTATTACCTCACATGCTCCTTTTTTTTTTGAGCTTCTGTCTCAGCAAACCAGGGGAATCACGGGCAGTGCACACACTTACAAAGCTGTTCCCCACTGAGACTGACCCCCAGACTCTAACTCAGGTCCTTGGACTGCTCACTTACAGGTTTACAGTGCCCTCAATCAGTCCTACAAATAAAAACAAGGAACAGGGACTGCTGTTAATAAGAGGCTCTGATTTAGAAACCTTGTGATTTGCTGCTGGCACAGACAGACAGGCACAACCTTGTCAGCCCTGCTGATAAACTTCAGTCACAGAGCTGACCTGCTGACAGGCTCCACAAGCTGATGATATCTTGCAGCTCTTAGGCAAAGATTGTTTCACATGTCAATGCAGAAGGCTTCTCTATAATATTATTTTTAGATGAAGGTTTTTATTAGAGAGCTAGAGTGAAAAAAGAACACGAGGAAGAGGGGAGGGCTGTGACATCAATATTTTCAAATGCTTTTCCCTTGCCCCCTGCTCCTTAATCTATGCTGAGTTACCATTCAATGATGGAGCCTTGCAACTCCACTCATCTCCCAGCAAGAAGCTGTGGACCACAATACAGCAGTGCTGGATATTGATCAAAATATGCTTCATGGAGGGCAGCCCCAGCCCCAGGAACCAGCTGTTTCAACAGAGGATGGAAGATAATGCATGGCTGTTGGCAGGCAGGGAATGGTGAACTACATGACTTTAGGCTCAATGTAACATCTCAGCCCTGCTCTACACAGGGCTGCCCACAGACACTGCTCTGCTGAGTCCTCACTCCTTATGAGCTGTCTGTGCCAAGGGCATCCACACTGCACATCACAGGATACACCTGCTGCGGAGGCACTTGCCTTGTTCTGCACCACCTCTGGAAAGATCAGAGGATCAGAATTATAGAATACCCTAAGCAGGCAGGGACCACAAAGATTATCGAAGCCCAACTCCTGTCCCTGCTCAGGATAGCCCCAAGAGTCACACCATGTGCTTGACAACATTTTCCAAGTGTTTCTTGAACTCTGTCAGGCTTGGTGCTGTGACCACTTCCCTGGGGAACCTGTTCCAGTGCCCAGTCACCCTCTGAGTGAAGAACCTTTTCCTGATATCCAACCTAAACCACCCCTAACACAAATTCAGGCCATTACCTTGGGTCCTGTCACTGGTCACCACAGGGAAGAAGAGATCAGTGCCTGCCCCTCCTCTTCCCCTCGTAAGGAAGCCATAGACTGCGATGAGATCTCCTCTCAGTCTCCTCCAGGCTGAACATACCAAGTGACCTCAGCCCCTTCTCATAAGGCTTCCCCTCAAGGCCCTTCACCACCTTTGTAGCCCTCTTTTGGATGCTCTCTAATAGCTCTGTATCTTTCTTATATTGTGTTGCCCAAAACTGCACACAGGACTTGAGGTGAGGCCACACCAGTACAGAGTAGAAAGGGACGATCCCCTCCTTCGACCAAATGGCAGTAATAGAGATACAAGATCCCTCTAGTGCCTAGAGCACCTTGCATCTGTACAGGCATCTGTCCTGACAGTGGCCTGGATAAAAAAGGTTGCCTTCAGAGGTACTTGTGGTCTCCACTTTGGGAAATAAATATGTGTATTCATGCCATCTTCCAGGCCCAAGGGCAGGCAAACTTGGCAGAAAGCTGCAAAGCCATGCACTGCTGCCCAAGCCACACATTGTGTCTGTTTAAGGTATCTCGAGTGACCACTAGAGCATGCAGGAGGTATGACATACCCCAGTTTAGCTGGGACCACCAGTGGGACATACTGTCCTCTCCAGTGGTATCCTGACCACTCCATCACCCAGTGGGACACCACTGATGTGTGCAGGAAATTTATTCACACACCTTGGCCATACTGGTCATGCACAAGGTACCCTTGGTGTATGTCAGCACTGCCTACCTTGATGATAAACTTGACACCAGGTAGGAGGAAGCCAGTAGTCCACCTGAGGCCATCCAGGTCCTTCACTCAAACTGTGCCAAGGTGGTAGGGACCCTGACAACTGACTGTGATCCTCACAAGGGACAAGAAGCACATGCTCTTTGTGCGTACATCAGCAAAGTCCTCTGTCTCTATAACCTTCCATATCACTCTGCACCATGACTAGTAACACCTATGTTTCTGCCTACCCTTGAGATTCCTTCCTCTTTCCATCACTTTCAACTCCATCCCTTCTGGTAGTTTTCCGTTCTCTGTCCCCTCTCTTTTCACATGGTAGACTCTTCTGTCCCTTCTCCACCTGGCCGGATTTGCCAGCCCCTCTCAATTAAACCCTCTGTCTATGAGAAAAAAATGTGAATTCTCTTTTGAACTCTTCATTGACTGAAGCAAGAAGTGTAGCTCCAAGTTGTGAGGACTAGCTGACTGACAGGGACATCCAAAGATCTCTTTCCCCAGCTGACACTTCCAAATGTGGGTTTTGTTCTCTTCATGTAGATACTCCAGCATAAGGGTGAGCAGGAAACTGGGCAATTTGGCTACTTCATACAGCCTCCATCACTAGTGCATAGCTGATTAGACAATTGCATTTCTTCCACTATATGTCTTATTATAGAATCTTCTGGAAACCTAGGTGTTTTTACATGTAATTGTCTCTCTCAGACCTTTGTTGAAACATTCCTTGCTTTGCTACGAGCTCATGCCATGAGCAGAGTGTTTGCAGGGCCATGCCAGGCTTCGGTGTGCATAAGGCCTTCCTGAAAATAGACCCTTCATGGGCCGTAATGTTCTCCAGTCTTTGGAGAAGCTCTTGGTGGATGGGTGCCCTTCTGCCACCACTAGGTTTATGGCGTGTCCATCCAGAGAAGCTGAACATCTCTTGACTGGTGCTGCAATATCCTTTACATTAAAGGCCATGCTGTGGTCTCAGTCCTGGTGTGACCATTTAGGCTTTGAGCAGGGAATGGTGGCTTGGGGTGCTCAGCTGGAATTTGCCAGGCAAGGATGCAGCCCTGCATATTTTCACAGGTGCAGCGAGATAAGTGCTGGTAATAGAAAGAGGAAGGCTCAAAAGGAATATTTACCTGGCAATATCCCTTTACAAACATGACTCATCATCACAAGCGCACTTCCGATTCTCTTTCCATTCATGTCTCAAGGACCAATACCTCAGTTCATGAAAATTTTAGGCGGTTGCTTTTCTGCGTGGTATTTCAAATTCTGACTAATGGATGTGGGTAGCACAGATGACTTCGTTATGAATGAACAGTGCTCTGGTGAATAAGTCCGTGCACTTCTCCAGCTCCTCACCAGAACACGCGAGGCTGTGAGTGGGTTTGACAGGGTCAGACTTTGACATCTGAAATGGAGCAATGATGGAGCAGCTGCTGCTTCATATGCTTGTCAGCCCGAGCCTCAGAATGCAAAACAACCTGGATTTCAGGGCTCTGCTTTAGAGAGAAAACCCTTTGAGTCAAGGTGCAGGTCTAGGCATAATGCAAGGTCTTATCCCACATTATCGCACTGATTATTGTAATTATGTCCTTTCGGGACACTTTCAAGCTACACTCTATCCAATTATAGCTGTTTTAAATACCTTTGTACTGTATATCATGTGGTGATGGAGAAAGAAAGCAGTACATGTATTTTATTTAGTTTCTTGCTCTTACAGTAAGGTTTTTTATGGCAAGTTTTTTAATGGAATTATTCGTATTCCTTCTTTCGCTGATGGCTACATATGAAGCTATCTTCCTGTGCACCATGCCAAAAATGTTCTTATAAATGTGTTTCTGCAGTGCAGAGTGTCCAGTTTTGTATAGGGGTGAAGAATAGGCCCTCCATACCCTTGGCCCATTCTTTTGTGGTGGGTTTTATACATCGAATTGTCATACACTTCTTTTGCAACAGAACACATGAAATTGTGGCGTCATTTTGTCCACAGCAGCAGTGAAGATGACTTCAGTGGGAAAAGGATTTCTCCTTGAATACTTACATATGTTAATCAATAGAGGAGCTAAACCTCCTGGGCTCGTTATGCAAGGGATCGGCTTTTCTAGATTTCTTTCTTCCTCCCTTCTTTTCCTTCCTCCACCTTCACAATTTGGGGTTGATTTTTTGGTTTTTTGTTTGTTTTGGTTGGTTGATTGGTTGGCTTTTTTGTTTGCTTGGTTTGTGTTTTTACTCGCCTCAAGTTGAAGACAAACTTTCAGCACCAAGGCTTTAATTTGTCCAAAAATGGATCCTCCTTCCCTTCCACAGAGGGTGAGAGCAATACTGATGTGTAGTTTACTTCCACCACCTTTAATGGATTTAAACAACGGCTTCTTTTTTTCCTTCATGGAAAATGATCTCAGACTGGGAGAACCTCCACAAAAGCCATTCACAGATGGTTTTTCCAGTTATGGGTGTTTCCAGTTCTTTAAACTGCTTTTCCACTCCACAGAACACTGTCCTGTCCTGTCCTGTCCTGTCCTGTCCTGTCCTCTCCTCTCCTCTCCTCTCCTCTCCTCTACTCTCATTATTGGAGATACCAAGTTTTCCTCCTAGGAGGCCTTGTTTTTTTCAACATACCCCATCAGATGAACGTGCTTCATCCTGTTGCCAAGCATGTGATTACTTCATATGTAGAAGTAATCATCACATCACCAAGTGCTCTCGTGTAGTTTTACAACTGAAGCATCAAGTGTCCCTACGAGATCTCATTTTACCTCTGCTAGAGTACCAGTAAGCTGACTCTGGGTCTGGCTGCAAATTACTCTCCCCTGCTCTGACCTGTTGTTCCTCCTTCCCAAGCTGAGACCCTCTGACCCTTCTGCCCCGATCCTGCCGGTTTCTGGCAGCTCTGACAGCCTCTCTGAATCGGGCCTATTGGTTGCAAATACCTGCAACCTCCCTGCTGCTGAGCAGCGGATTTGCCAGACAGGTCTCCAACCACGGCACAGTTTGAGGTATTGGTGATTCCCACTGGGACAGAGAGAGAGGAGGAAAACAGGCCTGTACTGTTTGGCAACCTGCTGGGTAAAGCCTGCTGGTTTAACAAGGAAAAGAAAGGGAAAGAGATTATTATCCACTTTTTTTTTTCAAAGTTTTCCCTCTATGCTTTCAAAGAATGAAGGTCAAAATTGAATGCCAGCATTTCCTGTGCATTTATCAAGTGTCACCAGGGAGAGGAACCCCAGGTGAGAGTCTGTGGATGTTCCATGCTCCCCGCTGGTCCCACTGCTCAACTCTCAGCGGTGCTGGCCCACAGCAGCTAGTTTGTGTAATGAATTCCCCCAGACATCCCAGACTTCAAATTGTGTTTGGGAGCATCAGCCTCGAGTTAGTGTTGTTATGAGTTAATGTCTTCTGGTCTCTGAGTCATTGCTGATGAATATTCGGGTGTTTGGGGCCTCATCCCTTGCACACATGAACATTTCCCAGCAACGTTAATGAGATTTGCAACCAATCCTTGTTAACTGGAGAGTAGCCAGAGCCAAGCAGAGAAAACAAAGAAGGAAAAAATTGGCATGCTGCCATAATCCAAAAATCATGATAGCCAAATTCTGACCTGCTGACCATAATGCTTCTAGAGTCAAATACTTCAAAATTACATGTACCTTTGCTTTGTCCTGCATAAAAATACTTTTTTCTAGTCAAAAACAGAAAAAAACCCAGCCCTACGATGTCCAAAAGCTATTTCTGGGACATGTCTGAAAAAATACCAACTTAAGACTTCTTAAGTCAGCATGAATATAAATTTCAGTAATTCAGGAGGAGGATATAGGATACTAAAATATTCTAAACCCCCTGAACTTGTGGTTTTTTTTCCAAAAGTGACCATAATTGTGATAAATTTTTCTGTTTAAGCTCATGCAGACCTCCTAGTCTCTATAGTTGCTCTTCTTATAGTAGCAGGCACTGAGATCCTGTATGTAAATCATGTTGCAGACTCATTAGTGTTACTGCTGCTTGGTTGCTAGCTGAGACACCAGTTCTGATTTAGGGTATTTTGACACTTAGCAACAAACTAAGCTTTGTGAGCAGGTGGCTGAGCCAAAATAGTAGCAGAGTTCGCAGTTAGCTGAAATAATAACAAGGAATTGCTGGTCAGAATATGCTTTCTTTCTTGATTTATTAAAACAGCCTACAAAAAACTCGTTTGTGAAGGATCCACTCCCACGAGACACCTGCTTCCAAGCCGCCATAATACAGGTGTTTTGCTTTGCACACAGAGGAACAGTCACCACACCCACAGTGTCCAACCAGCGGATCCATTCACCTGTGATGGCCAAAGTAATCAACAGCCTGCGTTTCTTGCCTACCCAGGAGATTTTTGACAGCTCAGTTGTAAGCTCTCCCAACAGCTTCTTGCACCTGCAACTCTAAATACACCCTCCTTTCCAGATCTACATTGCTGTTCTCTCTGCCTGAAGGACTGGAAGTTGTCTCAGATGGTCTCTCCCAGCCCTGGTGTGACAATTCCTTTTCTATCACTCCACTTATGCTGTACTGAGAGGGTAAGGACATCCACCTTTCCTGTGAGGGTCTCAGTGATACCTTGGATCAAGGACCTCCTCTCACTGTTGTCCAACCTGGCTGCCAAAGTTGACCATCACCTGCCTGACTTCACAAGCAAAAGTACTTTCTAGGCACTGGAGATAGCATAAAGCTGTCACTGTGTGCAGTGTCCACAAACTTTTCCTTTCTGTGAGGGAAGGAGACCACTTCCCCTCACATGAGACACTCTCAATATGTCAGATAGCCAGATTAAAACAAAAAAACAGTCAAAAAATCGGAGGAGAGACCAGCTCTCCACTTTTGCATGGTGTGCATTCATACTCTCTGGTCACTTTTTGTTCCTTTTATGCTGCATGTTTGTAGTCTAATGCAGGGATTTGAAACCCATGGCTGAAGGTCAGACGCAGCCTGAAAATTAATCTGTCATGGCCTGTGGCCACTCAGTTTTTAAAGGCACGACTGCTGGCTCGCTCGACGGCCTGAGCTCCTGGGGTGGCTGGCCAGCAGTGGTTGAAAGGGCAGCAGAGCTCTTGTCAAGAGGGCAGATCCCACCCTGGCCTCAGGGCTGGAGGATGGTGCTTGCAGAGGTCTGAGCATCTGTCTGCTCCTTGCAACTCCGTGATTTCACGGCGAGGCTGTGAGCAAGCCTCTTCCAGAGCTCTTGTGTTCTACAAAATGGGGCTAGAAATAGAAATTTGTCTCATGCGCGAGACTTGCCATCTGTTTGGGAACCTTGCTAGCAGGTTCACCAGCTGAAAGTTAAGTGTTGAAGGCTTTGTATGGGAGGATGAGAAGGTGTATATGTGTGGGGGGGCAGGTTTGGGGTGGTAGCCTTGCAAAGGTTCGTGCAGCAGTCCGTGAAAGCAGGGGAGGGGACTAGGGGCGCAGCCTTGGTAAAGATGCTGCGGGTGTTTCCAGAGTACCGAGTTGGACACGAAGCTCCACACTCAGCTCACAGGCCAGTGAGTGGTAGGTACTTGGTAGCTTCGTTATGGGCGTGCAACCCGAACCACTTTAGAGGGCAAAACTTATTTTCAGAAGGCAGAGGAACATTCTCTAGGAAGATAACGTTTCTTGCAGCATGAACTTGCGGAAATTGCTAGTCACTTTCTAAAATCCTGCCAGTTTACATTTACAGATCATTATGTATAAAGAACTAAGTTTTATTAACAGTTGCAGAAGAAATCAATGAAGGTATTGCAGAGAATTGTGATCCCAATGAGGAAATAAGCTGCAGAAGAGGAGGAATTGTTGACAAGCAAGAAGCTTTTCCCAGAAAAATACCACTGCCATTATTAGGAAAGCATGAGGAAAAAAGATATATATAACTCAGGACATGAGTGAGTTGTCTGGCTTAGGGGAAAAGGTAAAGGAGAATGGTTTTCTAAAAAGTTATTTTTAAGATGTAAGCAAGTCTTTAAAGCACAGGCAATAATTTTGCATATTATGTTTGCTAGCACAGGGAATTCAGCAAATGAGCACTGAACCCAAAGGGCTCCATCCCAGATGATAATTCTCATGCAAAGGGTATTTAAGTGCACCCCTGGGCCCACATGGAGAGATTGGGCAGGGACTTCTGCGACAAGTGCACTGCAGAGAAAGAGGAAGAATGATCAGCAAAGGCCATGGTATAGACTGGAGTTATCAGAAAAGTATTAACCCTGTAGAAAGTGGTCAGATCCTGTCATTGCTTCTATGAACCCTTAGCCTGGATATTGCCCTGTGGTACATTAGATTATTTCTTCACAGTTACTCTTGCAAAGCCCTTTATACTATAATAATGAATAGACATTAACAAAAAAAAAAGTAAGCTGCTTTCTTACCCACTTGATACATTCCAAAGGGCCAGGGCTCAACATCCTTGGATATGTGAGTGCTTTGAAGATGCCTGAAGATTGGCATGCATGTGTACGTGTGTAATGCATGGGTGTGGAGACCTTGAGGGCATTCTGGTTGACGGTGCCCAAGCATTTAACTGGAATGACTTGGAAGACCTTCTAGGATAAAACAAATGCAGGGAAAGAGTTTTTGCAATGAAGAAATGGCAAGAGAGAAGCACTTACCCTTGGGCTTCTGGTGCTCTTGCCTTTACATCTCAGTGCCTGTTTTCTGAGTTGTTTGGGATCTCAATAACGTACTCAAGGCTACTGAGTCAAACAGAGCTAGGCTCAGACCTCAAAAGTATTACAGATCTTCCCATCAAACCTCCAGGGGACCAGTTTAACATTCAGATTACAGGACATGTAATGTACTTTACCACAAAGGTGATTCATTTTCACATCAACAACCTGTATATGTGCTAATATTTCAAAAATCAGTGGGTCAGTTTAAAGGGAAAACTGTTGGCAATGCTTTAGAATCAATATCAGCTGAGGTGACTGACTCAAAGGTAGTAGGAAACCATCAAGACTGTAGCAACAGAATGAAACAAGCTTTTAAGAAGATAGAGCTGTAGCTAATTTTGAGTGAGAGGCATCAAAATATCACTGTATGTATTCTAGGGTGCCAAAAATTGTATTACCATGTTGTTCCTCCTCACTCTGAGCCATTCTGGATCAGGTTCCAGTGCAGTGAGACACTCAAGATGACTTACAAAAGTGTTGAGAGAGGAAACAGGTGGAAAGTGTTTTCAAGGCTGATGCAGTAGTAAAAATGTTGGTCTCTGATGAAATGAGAAAACCTGGCTGGAGTATGGAGATGTTGTTTTACTGTGCTTGTCACACAGAAATGCTCGACTGATGTACTTCTCAAGAGAAATTTCTGAGTCAAAGATGACACAGCAATAGTGTGTTCAGTGTTTGCACTGGTATAAAGTAAATTTATCAAAGACCCAGGATACAAGCGTCCAACTTGGGCTAATCAAAAGTAGATCTTGCTGTTGCAACCAAATACTATGTTTTAGTCAATAAAGAGCACAAAGCCAAACCAAGACCTGATGTAAGCCAGTCCAACCCTGACACAGCAGCTGCTTCAGGTATTACTTTAACCTGCCTTTACAACACAACAAAACATAGTTAATATTGATTCTTTTAAAATCTGGCACATTATCAATGCTCTTGTATGTGTTCTGGTAAGACATGCCTCTTCCTGGGAGGGACGATGTACTATCACTGAAGTCAGCAGGAGCCAAGCACTTTTTACTCTGTACCTTTGAAAAGCAGCCCTGTATCTCACTGCAAATCAACCCCCACTGAAAGCAACCATCTGGGATGATTGTTGCTGGAGATGTTACATATGGGATAACTTTAACTCCTCTGTCTACTCCTACATTACATACAGGATTTATAATAACCTGGAGTAATAATACCTTGTTTCTGATTTGTATTTTTTTTAAAATCCATGGCCCATGTCAAGTCTTAGGGAAAAGAAAATAACATATGACTTTTTGATCATCATACAGTTTTTAATTTGAAGTAAGAATTAACTCATGCTTTAAAAGTTAGTTTATTGTTATTTCTCCCCATTTTTTGTTTCCCTGCAAGTGCAATTTTTTTTTTTAAAGACAGCAGTGGTTGTTCTGAGGACCACTTTCTGGCGCCTATGGCTCAGCCTTGGTCCGTGGCTCCAGGCAATGCTTGCAAGCAGTATGAACCCATCCCAGTTGTAAAACAGGACACAAAGCAGAGAATAGACTTGCACAAGGATGCCCCAAAATCAGCTGCAGAGCTACTTTATCCTGAATCACCTTCCAGCTCTGTCTTGTTGACATCATTGCCTCCCTTGGCAAATGACTGATCCTCAGAAATGTTTCCCCCTTTCTCTGGCTTCAGGAATGGGTTTAGTTAATTCCTATAGTATGGAGCTAGGGTCCTTGTTCAGGTTCTCTGATTTTATTCCCATCATTACCCTTGATTCTCCAGCCAAGTTTTGGAAATCTCCTAAAGTCAATATATGTGACAACAAGAGAAGCAACAACCAGACTTCTGAGGAAGATTTACCTGCTCTTCTTTGTGTTATTTTTTATCTTTTCTGGTGTACTGTAGGAAGAGCTCCTGGAGCTGACTTCATTGCCCAAGTCCTTTACCAGGAACCTGTTATGGTGGATTGCAATAGTAAATGGATCTACTGTAACCCAGCCAGACATCAACAGTACAGCTCAAAACTAATGAAGCATGAAAAATAAAAAAGGAAGAGGAAAAACACCGTTATCTTTTATTATTTGGTGTTTCCCCACGTGTATTATTTTATTTTCAAGGGATGGAGAAGTGAATGGCAAAGTCAACTCTGTCAAGGGCACAGTTTTTGAAGACAAAAGCTCTCTCCCCTCACCGATGACTGTGATTGGCCAAGCAAAGGAGAGCAGAATTGATTTCTGGTATCTGCTGGTATAGGCAGTTACCAAACTAACCTCCGCTACCTCCCAGCCACATCAACCTTTAATTCCAGCCTTCAACTCCATCACCCTGGGTTTATGGTGCACCAAAGTTCTGAGCTGGTAGGCCCAGTGTGGAGATGAAGGACTGAGAGCCTCTGGAGTGTCCCACACTGTAAGTCCATCAGCCTCAGTGGTGGTGACTTTCCCTAAAGAGGCTCACCAGGATTTGCCTGAAAGCCCTGATCCTACTAGAAGATAAAAATGTTAAACTGCCCAGATATGCAACATCAATTAATATAACAAATCACTAAAGTAAGAAGAACTATAAGAATTGGACGATTAAGTCTTTGTAAATTTAGTTACTGCAGTGGGCCATCACTTCAGCCACTCTAGTCCCACTGAAAGCAGCATGGGATCCTCCCACTCTCAAGCTGCTAGCACAGACAGCCTGCCCCAAGCATGTGTTGCCACAGATGTTTCAAAAGGAGGGATCCCACCACCAGTACAATGATCACAGATACCCTGAACCTTGGCCAGGAGTTTTGTTTTCTCCCCTTCAGCTCTATGACATCCCCAGCTTTTGTTCTTTTATGGGCTCTGCAATGTGTCTCATGTCTCTGCCCTGAATTCAGCAAGGCCAAGGAAGCAGAGAAAGGGCTGGGGTAAGGGGTCAAGGAGCACTGCAAGCCCCAGCTTGTCCTGCTCTTCTCACCCACTGGCTCTTCAAGCCCTGCTCAGAAAGCAGAGTTACTCTTTCTTCACTGGCATTCTGTTGTGTACCATGACTGCATTTCTCTGGTAAACCTTGTAACATACAGGATGGTGGGAAACTCAAAGTTACCTGGAAAACTGAGATGCTCGATTAACAGCTGATTTTTGAGAGAAGTCACACTTCCTGCCACATTTAATGGATTCAGCGTGTGACCCTCATAAGCCTCTCCCACAGCAGTGAGTTGGTTACCCGTGCACCCAGGAGCCCTGTGCCAGCAATCCATCTTCCAGAACCACAAACAGCTGATTGCTCATCCCTAACAGACCCACCAGCCCATCACCAGAGAAGTGCACTGCCAGTGAAGGCACACACAGCCTAAATAATGATAGCCTTCATCTTGTTCTCCTGTTGACCCCTTCTCTTACCCATTACATTTTCCCCCACTCCTACAGGAATGACACCAGGATCCAACAGGCAGGAGCTGCACTCAGATCACAGTCCTTCCTGCCCAACCTCACCATCCATCCTGGCCAAGGGAGAGACTATTCCCGTGGAAAAAAGTGTGTAATTGGTCTACACAGTGGTGATGACCATTCTGCAAAGGGACTGACTTAGTATCAGGCATGGATTCCTGTTTCTGAGCACTTGGCTTCGTCGTCTGCTAATGTCTTCTACACAGACCTAGCAAGAGAAGGGTAAGGTACATCCCCAGAAAGGAAAAATTCCCAGAGTGTCTTTACATGCTTAGACCTGTCCAGTCAGAGCCACCAACTGTGGACAAAACAGACAGAATCAGGGTAATGCAGTGCTAAAATCTCAGAAAGCTTTAGCCTGCAGTTGTGGCCCACCATCATTATTAGTTTAGTCCATGCTTTGTTTCTAAGCACCTGTTTTCTAGAGACAGGTTTTGTGCAAAAGAGATCCATAGGCTGAAAAAATTGTTGTGGAAGAAAAGCACCCAATAAGGGGTGTGAGCCATAAAGTCTCTTTGCTGCTGCAGGAAGAGAGAGATTTGACTGCTGTTTGTTTGAGCAGTGATATAAAGAAACCAAGATCCACTTCGTGACAGAAATTACAGATTCAGAAAGGAAGTGGTATAATCAGTTTGCCTGCTGGCATGTCTCTGTTGTTCTAGATACAGCCTCTTCTGCCTCTCTCCCTCAACATTGTCCCTAGTTGTATTTGTTTCCTGCCACTCAATTTCTAAATACGTAAAAATCACATGTAGAGGTTCTCTTACTTTATTAAATTCCTACATCCCCTGTCTGAAGTCTGCTTTTTTTCCCCCTTTTCCTCAAAATGGTGGCTTTTCCCATTCACTTAACTTCACACTTTCAATTGTAACCACAGTTGGCTGCAAGTTAATTTGCAGTTTGATTATGACACTTCCCCAGTGCTGAGTCTCTGAACACAAAGGTATTTTTTTTTCCTTGGGCACCAGTAATGCTGATGAGGTCAACAGAGCTTTGGGAATAGGTTTTATTACTTAAAAGCTCTTCCAGAACTAGCTGATTGGAGCACAAAGTATTGTTTCATATTGCAAAAACTGTGGCTACCTAACTTAAACCAGTTGAAAGGCAGAAAATAATTCATCAGCGTGTTGCAGTGGGGTTTATAATGGCCCTGTGCAAAGCTTATCTTAGTAAAGGAAAATGTCTTCCTACAAACTAAACTGTTTAGGCAGCAGAGGCTTTGGAACGTCATCTTTATAACAGTCCCCAAATTAGCTCAAGTTATTTGTTCTATAAAGGACAACAAACCAAACAAACTTTTAAGCAATCAGCAGGGCAATCTTTTCCAGCTGCAAAGGGGATTTGCAGGCAGTGTGCATCACTAGTGAAGTACACAGCATTTGGTTAAAAGGAGACCAGTGCCCAAAGCATGCATCTTGGCACAAGCACAGATACAGCTAGATCAGCATAAAGATAATTCCAGAGATCACACAGGGTTAGTGTGCCATTCTGGAGAGAGCACCACCAATTCCTGCTGATACAAAAACCAGACCTCTGGGAGACTAGAGGATTTTTTCCTTAAAGCTGGACTACCAAGAATTCCTACCATTACTTCTGAAGGTGCACTTTCTGTACCTCCTGTTGGAGTGAGCAGTGGTGGTGTGAGCACTTTTGCACCAGGACACCTACATAGAAAAATACTGAATGCTTCAATGCTCTCAGATCGCATTGCCCATGCAGATCTTTGCCATGCAGCTGTCACGGATGCTGAGTTCTTGACCATGCCTCACATCTTCTAACCAGGAACATGTTTTTGAAACAGTGGCCTAGAGTGTTTCACTTCATATCATAGTGATCTAAGAGCACACATCGGATCAGATCAGTTTTGTCTGAGTTGATTGAAGAGTGAGGAGTGATTGAATTGAAGAGTGCATTAAAGGCTCTCCAAGGGCTCACAGCCATTCAGACCAGAGATGGCAAGTCTAATATAAACCCTCCAAAATACAGTCTAGCTGTTGCGAACTCAGTGCCAGCAGCTTCACTCTAAATATATGTTCCTGTAAAACTTACTAATGCAAATATAGCTGAAGAATGTTAAAACTGAGCTACAGCTCACTAGATTTACTCCTTACTCTGCGCATTCACAGCAGCATTTCACTATTATTCTTTAGCTTCTTTTCAAGCAGAGGAATTTTGCAATCAAATAAAGCAACCTGAAGAGCACCACACAACCACTGAGATTCTGAGACATATTAACTTTGAAGAAGAGCAGCACACAGATAACATTTAAGAGCATCTCAGAATCCTGTGACTCTACATAGTGATGAAAAAGATCAGTTGGTTTTTAAATGTTAATACCCTTCTTATTGTCAGTAAACTGCTGTACAAAAATGATCCATGGTCTTTTCAAGGGCAGTCACACTTGTATGACAGAGTAGAGGTATTTAATGAAACAATGCACGCAAAAGCACAAAAGGTGTTCGACCTTTATGGTACAGATCTTGCAACAAGAGCAGGTTTTCAATCTGTTTCAGCCACAGTTGAGTCCAGGTCTAACCTAATGAATCTGAGTCCCAAGAGACCCCATTCTCCCTGCACAGGTAGGCCAGTCACTCATTAGCAGTGTCCTTTCAAAATGCAGATGCTTAAAACTGCTGTTTTTAAATGGTGCTTAAAGTGACATAAAGCTGGGAGAAGTTCAGAGGAGAGAAACAAGACGAATCACAAGCATGTAAGGATGTCCACGCACAAGATGACTGAGGTAGGACTCCTAAATCTGAAGAAGATGTGATGTGGGTGAAATGCAGTTCAGAAGTCTATGAATCTATAGGTTGCATGTTGCAGAGGGAAAAAGGTCTCTCTAATTCTCCCGGTACAAGAGATACACGATGTCAAAGGAGGTCAGTGGGAGAATGAGGTTCAAAGTAAACATGAGATGATTGATTGTATCTGTTGGTAGCACACCTGGGAATAGCACCTTGGTAGAAGCCAAAATCTAACGAAGGTCTCAAAGATCACAAAACAGAGAGCCACCAAAGCTACTAAAGAGATTCTATGTTGCATTTGTACCCAACCAGGATATTCCTGTTGCATAAGCAAAATACTTGCATCTGCAACACCACTCATTGCTACTACAGTTTTCACTAGCCTAGATGTTTCCCACTTCTTCAATTAGGGTTGTCATGATGCATTTGGATTGCTTGAAGTTACAGGAAAACATACTCTGTAAATTCAACTCTATTCTATGAACACACTAGGAAAGAAAACAGACACTTCCAAATTTGCACAAAGTAGTCTAACATGCCAGTTCACTGACTCATCGCTTAATTCACGATGTTTCCAACTCTCAGTTCTCTGATTCATAATTCACAACTCAAGCAGCAATGAACAAAATAGTTACCTAGTAGACAGTGAGAGTGCTCACTCTTCTTCCCCCATCACCTTGTGGGTGTCCCCTGTTTCACAACTGGAAGCACAAAAGTCTCAGCAGTCTGGCTGCTGTTGGATCCACTTCAAAAGATTTTTGAGTAAGCTGATGTATTTATAACTTCCAGCTTGGAAACTTGATCTACACTATTTCCATAAGTTAGGGGATTCTGAGGAAGCTGTCACACAGTCAATACACTGGGATTATGGCTGCAGGACACAGCAAGCTACAGGTCATGGCAGCTGCATAATGACCTCCTGCCCTTTCCATCCATCACGTCCTGCCTACATGTTGTGGCTTTGAGTGGTGCTGCTTCCAGCATACACCAGGGCTTCGTGTCCACTCTGTGGTAGCCAAAACCCGAGCAGGAGCTGCGTGAGGGCTTGCAAGGGGTCCCTTTTATTCCCAGACTAATCCTGTGGAGACCAGACAGGCACAACCATGTTTGACATGGGCTGTAGGTGACTTATGGAAAGGGCCGAGCCCAGCCTGGATCTCCTCACAGAGCACACTCGTACTCTCCCTTACTCATCCAGCTATCATGCCAGCTCCAATATGCAAGACAATTCCTCTCCTTCCATCAGCACTTACAGTACACTTTAGACTTTCCTCTTTCATAATAGGGATATTAATTCTGGTTTTCCCACCTCCTCTGATCTGGTCATCTTCTTCTGTTGTGACATCACTCAAATTCAGAAGCCAGCACCAGCAGCCACAGCCTTCTCCTTGGGAAAAACAGGGACAAACATGAAAGCAATATGCTGAGAAAAGGGCATAGCAGGAAGGAAAGTGCCCAGCCATGGAAAAGGGCGGGGGGCCAGGTGTGTCACGGATTTGGCAGAGTGTTTATTGATTAGTTTCAGTTCAAAA
Source organism: Gymnorhina tibicen (assembly GCA_013399875.1). Lineage (NCBI taxonomy): Eukaryota > Metazoa > Chordata > Aves > Passeriformes > Artamidae > Gymnorhina > Gymnorhina tibicen. Next base: position 23,895 of record VXAZ01006681.1, on the reverse strand, counting down.
CAATTATCACTGCTAGTACCGGTCACTAGAAAAGTCAATGTTCAGTCACATTCTCTCATTTTGGTGCACAAATCAGATGCTGTCATTGCTTATGAAAGGTCACAGCTTGGTGATAACCTAGAAACACAGGCATCGGGGCTTGTCAAGCTTTTTACCTGTAAGAACAATTTTCTAATGACCTGGTATCTACTACTGGCTTTATTTTAGTTTTTGCTGTGCTTTATCCAATTGCATGATGAAATGCTTGTTGTTACCTGTCCTTTTTGTACCTAGTAGACAGTAAGAGCAGGTAGTTATTCTGTGTAGAATGAACTATTTATGACCTCAAAATAAAAGGCAGCATAAAGGTTCATTAGGATGGGATGGTAACAGGGGCCTTCTCAGTGCAGGTATAGGATGATATGGGAGGCCTCAGGCTACAGACAGCTCACCAGTAGTTAATGAGTAATTGTTAAAGGGTGCAACATTAGGAGGTAAGTAAGACAAGTTCTAGATGTAACAAAGGAGACCAAACAATGAGTACCCAACACATGTAAAATGGATCACATGTAGCAAATTAGGATCTACTGTGGAGCCGAATCAATAAAAAAAGAACAAGATGTGGAGTGTACTAGGAAGTGTGTAAAAATGACCTCTGATGTATCATAGGGTGACAAGGAAGAAATTTTCTGTTGTGCTTATCCCAGTGAAGAGAAAGATAAACTCTCCCCGCTTATATCAAACTCTGCTTGGTGGAGGACCTGGGACACTGGTGACTCGCTGTTACACACACCCCCACACAGACTGAAGACATCACAGGGGCAGTGTAGAGGTGCTCAAAAAAGCAGAGAAAGTGGAGTATGCTATAAAGTTTGTGTACCAGTTTTACCTAATATAATTTGGATTATAAGTGTTACTATCATTGTAATAAAAATACAAGAATATAATTCCATCCTAATTATTTCAGCTACTCATAATTCTCTGATTAGATTATCTTTAACAAGACTAACAATATATTCTTCCCAGGTCTGCCTGTAAGATGTGTTTCCTTTTGATCATAGCAAGATTTGTAATGTGACAAATTGATGGCTACTGGAGCAACCTGCCCCACAGCTTGGATGTAAGAAGTTGGTAACAAACGAGGTGTGCTTTCAGGAGTGACTTTTGTTTGTATTTGGCACCTCTGAGTTGCTGGACTGTGAGATCTGTGGAAGCAGAGGTTTGGGTTTGGACTGTTTCCTCCCCAGTGCATCTCTGAGCTGTGACGGTTGCATTGAGGACCCGAGTTCAGCCCATTCAAAAAAGACACTCAGCTGAAGAATTTGAACTCTGTAACTCTTTTCAGGTTCAGAGCTCCTCCAGATCTGAGGCTGCCAATCTGTCCTCATTACTGATTGATCACACCCTATGTGTACTTAAAGTGCAATCACAGCACTCCCTACTTCTCCAGTCAGGTTTCACCCGTGTTTTGTGTGACAGCCCATGCAGGGGCTGACGAGTGGCTGAAATCCTAGAGGCCATCCTCATCTTGTCCTTAGGTTTTTGTGAGCATCTTGGTACACAGTGAGCAGGCTGGTGGTGCCAAGGGCTGTTGGCATCCCTGGTCTCTGTTCCCAGCCATCACTTCACTTCAATACACCCATCTATAAACTATAAATAAAAATACTTCCTGTCTCTTGGCAAAGGTCATTCAGCTTAATGTCTCTTAGTAAAGTGTCCTGAAATATTTAGCTGAGAGAAGCACTTCTTAAAAATGGGATGTAGGTAAGGTTTCATTAGGGGCAAACTGGTGTCTTAATGATCTCTGACAAGTTAAAGCAAATCCCAGAGATTCTTTTTCCTGGCACTAGTGATGTTCTCTGGTAATCATCCCCTTCTCCAATTCATTAGGTAGTCAACTGTTGAAACAGAAGGAAAACCAAAGGAAAAGAGTTAAACTGAGCCTGTAATTTTTTTTTCCATTTAAATAAATATAAGTTTTTCTCCTTAGCACCAAAAATGACACCGTTATTAGCATGGCTCAGAAGTGAATTTTTTTATTTTTACAATGAAGATGCAGCAACTGGTGCCTACTATGTAGAAGTAATTGATTAAAATACAGAACACAACACACAAGTGCAATCAGACACGCTTTATTTTAAACTCTTTTTACTCTATAAAATGTCTGGAATAGAAAGCAGGTTTCTATGCAAGAGCACAAAGTGGATAATTTTATTACAAGATGTAGACCTTGGTAAGACTGCTTAATTACCTAACAGAGATTGTCACCTGGCACTGACAACACATTGTTCAGTCTCTTCTACCCCACAGGACTCATATGGGAGACTTTGACATTGCAAAGTTTCTAATGTGGTCACATAAGCTGTATAAAATGAAGGTGTGTCCATGCCTGAAGTGAAAGCTCCCAAAAGTCTGGTTTTCCTGGATCCTGGGGTACTCCTGGAGTGGTGGTATGAATTTTTGCTTTGTTCCCCACACTTTAGCAAAAAGAGCAGCTGCATTTCTCCTCTCCCAAGACTTTAACAGCTGGTTACAGGTTGTGCAGGATGTACCCTGGGCAATGTGCAGCAGCAAGAGGAGCAGAAGGGAAGGCGTCTCCCTTGCTTTTCACTGAGACCACCAAATGACACGGCCATACAGTAAAGCCCCAGTAAAAAGAGCAAGAGCTTCCTTTTAACTTTAGAAGCTCAGCTGGCTCCCCTGTGCTGTTAATACCTGACATGCTCTTACAGACACTGTGGCCAGAGGGGAGGAGCTGCTGCGGCTTGTGTAAGTTTCTGACTCTCAGGATACATCTTTATTCCTTTCCCAGATGAATTTCTGTCCCTCTGTATTCCTGGGGTTACTCATGTAACAGGTCTTCATTCTGCTTTAGCCATGATTCTTGGGAACTTTCAGGCACATTTTAATCTAAAATCATACCCATATTTCGAGTCTCACCCAGCTCCAGTGCAGGACATTGGCTAGACTTGTGGGACTGGCAGGAGAAGACCCTCAGGCTCCCTGCTCCACTCCTCTTTCCTTCACCCCATTTGCCAGCCTGGACTGCTGTGGGACAGCAAACACCCCTGACACACTCGTGGGAAATGGGTCTACAGGATGGGCTCAGGACAGAAAAAAAGGCAGAGAAGGGTGAGGAGAGAACATATCATACACAAGAGCTATTACCAGTAAATGCAGGTTTTGTGTGATATACTCTGAGCAGGGGCAGAAAAACTGCATTTTCACCCAGCAAAGTAGAGGAACAGCATATCAACGGCATACGGGGTGTGATGAGCGTATGAAGTGAGTATGAGTAGGTGCCTGCACACATGAAAGAGGAGGAGAAAAAGCATAGGGAAGCTGCAAGATGAAACTAGGGGCTGAGAATATTCTGGAGATAAAACATCCTGAGAGGTGCTTCCAGGAAAGTGAGCTCTCCATGAACCAGAACATTATTAATTTGTAAGATAAAGCAGAACCTTTAGCTAGAAATACCTGTTTCTATTGTAGCCTGAATGATCTACCATAATGTTGTGTAATTCAGTCTAAGAATTTATAACACTGGGTACTTTATTTTTTCCTTCCCTTTCCAGTGAAATACCAGGCCTTAATTAAAACTAAAGTTCAGATTACTCTGGCGAATGGAGCTTTTCAAATTCCCTTGCAGCACTAATGCCAAAGACCATAAATACAAGTGAACTACAGGAATAATATGACCTAGAATTGCCTTTAATTACATGTATCTAATTTTAAATCATTTGGCATCCAGGTGTTTTTTTATGCTCTCCCCAGTCATACCAAGTAGTTTTCTTTATCAAATTTTTTCTACCAAAATAACAATAAGCAGATTTATACCTCTCCCTCAGCCACGCCGTACCATGATATTTTGAAATATAGCTAAATGAGAGAAGAAGGCAGCACCTTGGTTCATGGTTTCTGAATCTGGACATTCAGCTCACCATACACATGCCTCAAAGCATCACAACTCAGGCTTGCAATCAGCGTTCGTAAACCTGGTCGCATCGGGGTGCATTTTACTTCCCAGGTCAATGTAGAGTTCATCGGGATTCTCCTGAATAAAAAAAGAAAGGTATCAATATTGTGGTCAGTCAGCCAGTGCTCTCAACCTAATACACAACTGGAGAAACTGAAGGTGGATAGTATAACATGTCTCAAATCCTTTATCTCATTCTCATAAATGTCATATAAATTACTCTCTCCATCTTCTATTCCTCTCAGAACTGACCCTGTTAAAGCCTTTTCTAGCCTTTCCTCCAGGCTAATTTTAAATTTCCAAAATGAATCCATTTTCTTCTGCCTCCTGTCACTTCCTCTCACGATCACTTTCAGAATGACCTTCTTTATATCTAACATATTTTTTTTCTACTTTATAATTCCATTTTTCCTGTTTATTATAGCCTATAGCCTGGTGGTGATTCCTTAAATGGTTAAATAAGTCCTTGCTATGAAGTATCTAGGTCATTCCCCTGCAAACCTCATGCAGGGCTGATGAGATGCTGAACCCCTCTGCCACTCCTACCCCGAACCACCCTGCCACAGGGGTAACATCAGCAGATCTCTTCAGTGGCCGCTTCAGATGACTTCTTCATGTCCATATAAACAAGACAAAATATTCTTGGGAGTCCTGCTGGTGGTGGTTACTATTTTACATTATTTATGACTTTTGATAACTCATATATAAAACAACGGTATTCTGCACTGCTCTTGATTTTCAATTTTTTTTGCTACAATTAAGATGCACGGACAGCCTCAGGTATTGGGTTTCTGTGTTTTCTCAGTGCTTTCACAAGGTTCTGTCTGCAGATTTTGCAGGCTGATATTTATTGATTGATTGATTGATTGTGTTTGGGGGATGCTGGGATACAACTGCTCCAAAGGAACCAATGGACAAAGTAGTGTAGTGGAGAGCTATTTATGAAAAGGAATTATTTTTTTCTCAGCATTAAATAAGAGGGGTATGAGTTCAAGCAGTCTTCTTATCTCATATGGCTACAGTGTCCTGAAAACAACTGAACCAAGGAAGAGCAAAGCAAGCCTGTAAGTCAGTCACTGTTTCAAATTCTCATCTGGTAGGATTTGGTTCTCAGGTGCCATGTCCTACACCAGGGTCAGGACAAAAATGTCTGCCCCGGCTTAGCACAAGCTGCCATGAGACAAGAAACCTTAATTAGCTCTAAATGAGCTAGCCTGGAATCCTCCCACCTGAGTATTTGTTTCAGTGCAAGCCTGCCCCTGGTAAAATGAGAGGTACTCCAGCTCCTTAGAGGTTACCTTAGGTATCTCTACATGGCACTGCATTGCATTTTGCATATACAGCTAGAGGTACCTTGGGGCATGTACCCAGTTTTAGAAAAAGAAAGCAGAGAAAGGTCATATTTTTGATGTGAGCATGTGCAGACTGCTTCCAGCAAGTGTTTTCCCTCTTTTTGTCTTTGTTATTAATGAGAAAGGTTCTGTTCCCCTCAGCTGGCCGGCTTGCATCCACCAGATGCCCACTAAATGGAATCATAATAAAACAATGACTTCAATTGCTGAAGAAGGTAAAATACCTTTGAGAGTTTATGGGAATTATCTGCAAGGGATTATCTGAATAGAAAGCAAAGAACTTATTATAGAAGTCTGCTGTGCCAACTATACTTCTTGAGCAGTTGGGGGGCCAAACTCTCTAAGGATGAAGGTTTTTGGGCCACAACTTTGCAGTGCCCCAGTGAGAGAGGGTAGCACTACCATACTTGTTTTCTAGTGCTATCATCTCAGTACATATATATATGTGTGTGTGTGTACCTTTTTCTGGCTCTCTGCTGTCCTATTTCTGAAACAAGTTGCTTCTCACTACAAATGCTAATACTAGCTTAGCTTTGACATATAGAAACACCCAAAATGTCTTACCTGCTAGTGTGAAAGTATGCCTGGCTATAATCCTTTTAGCACTATCCATCACTGCCTGGTTAATTCTCATTTGTCATGCAAACACTATGTCCCGTGTAGGAACTGCTGCTGCCAAAGGATGTTCCATAACTCATGCTCCTCACCTGTCTGAGGCTAATAGCTAAATATCAGTATCTGTATCTATATATAGATTTTATGAATGGTCAAGACTGAAGCCCCCAGGCCATTACATTGCCAGAATAAAGTTGTATCAGCTGGGTCACACATGACCAGTTTCATGGAGCCACTCAAGTGATAGAGAAAAGCTACCTTAAAAAACCACAGAGGTCAAAAACCTTATCCCCGCAAAGAACTGTAATAGCTCCATCCCATATGTAACAGTACCTGGTAAACAGGGAAGTGTTGGAAGGGTGGGGAAATACTAGAATGTGTTTAATTCTCTTTGCAAATGGGGTAAAGCCACCCTGATCTGATTTTCCTGGGAGAGAACTCAGTGATGAATGATTCTGCATAACATGCTGAGCCATCACCACACTGGAGCCATTTATCACTTTGAATGCACGGAGACAAATGTGATTATTATTTAAATAAACTACAACTGCCCCTTGCTCTGTCCTCTGTGTGTATCACCTGCATCATACATTCACCTCAGAGAAGTTAAATCTTAAAATGACTAAGCTGATCCATTTCCATTTTAAATGCTGCCAAGGGCATTAATGAAAAGGGGAAAATACTGTGGCTCTAAGGAAAATGACGTGTGTTCCATGAGTCATTTTTCTCTCCTAACTCTTGTGCCTTTGATGCACCTGATAATTTCTGCATCCTTGAAGGTGAGGGTAGTCCATGGCAGCTTTTGGATCGAAAAGGATGCAGAACAACAGGGGAGGCTGGCATGGCTGGGCAGCAATGAGGGCTATTGCTACAACTCGTGTAACTCTTGTGGACCATGCTGAGTCATGCTCAGCAGCACCTGTGACACACCATGTGCACAAAGCAAACACAGTATGTTGCCCTTTCACAGTTATTTTTCTATCAGCTCCACTCTGGAGATTGGTTTTGATCTTTTTATCCCTGTCCCAGGTGCAGTCAGGCTCAGACCTCCCCCACCGGCTGCAGAGGATGCTGACAATTTATGCAGCTGCTGAAGCACAGGCAATTTTTCAAATTCCTTTTGCACACACCTGGGGACCATCAGCTCAGGTAATGATAGATACAAAGCCCAGATAGATAGATGCCCAGGACTAAGCAAGAGCCTCAAAATTTTCCAAGTTTCTTCATTTTATACCCTTGGCTAATGCTAAGCTCATAACACTGAACTCAAATGGAAAGAGGATTTACAACTTGCTTAGCGTAGGGGTATCATGGTGTCAGCGTGAGGTGTGACTCTGAGAATAATGAAGGTGGCTTTCCTTTTCCTCAGGTCTGGGAGTGCCCTGTGCTGGGAACATGCCTGCGTGCCAGGGCAGCCCTGTGCAGTGGAGCTACTGGGGGGAGCTGTGTGCTCACACACGCCGCAGCTATGCCAGCAGGCTCTGCAAACAACACACATTTTGTGTCTTGACATGAGCTTGAAAAGATCATCTGAGGTACCTGAATGTCTTGTATAATAATGATTAACATGAGCGGAGAAAAGCCCTTTCCGAAAAACAGCACAGGACTCGATTTGCACATGCTGAGTGAGCGGCAGTAAACACTTCAAGTGTAGGATAAATCTTCCTCTCTGTGATAGCGGCTTGTAGGTGCTATTGTCAAGTGCTAAAAATAATGTAATACAGTGAAAAAGTAAACTTGGGCTGCACTAGCAACTACCCACAAACACTACCCATTCCTCCAACCCTGGTACTGAACAGATAAAATGCTCTCACAGTCTCTCTGGTTAGCCCGACTTCTACTGACTATTGAGACCTATAGCTCCCCTGTGTATTGGATTTTAAAGTACAGAGAGAGTGTTTGAATTAAATTACTCAGCACAGCATTAGTTAAGTGTCTCTTGTGAGCTTCCTACTGTGAGCAGGCAGGGGACAAACTCCCAGCTGGTTGTGCTTTCTTCCCTACCCAAACTGCTTTTTTATTGTTCTCAGCACGCCAGGTCCCTCGAGGCGGAGCATGACATTCTCCAGGGTTTGTTTCAGAGGATTTGTGAATTCCACAATCACCGACATTTCTTTACCAGCTACCAGTTCGCCTTTGGTCTGAAAGACAAGGAAAGGACAATGCACCAGAAACTGAAAATAACAGGTACACAGTACTGGCAAGGCAGAAGAATGGAGCACACAGCAAAACAGCCGAGGCAAAGGAAGCCTAGTGAGAGGAAAATTGTTGGATGGGCTTATAGGTACCTCTGCACATTTTTCCACCCATTGTGATTTTCCCTCAAACCACATGGCAGATCAAGAAGCAGGCCCTCATTTCCACAGAAAACCAGAAATCTGCATGTACAGTTCTGAAGCTGAGGGCCCAGCTGAGGGTAAGCCCAGCTGGGGGGCCTCTCTCCCAGACTCTGCCCTGCTCCTCAGGCTCCCCACCAGCACTGAAGTGATCTGCTAAGGACATAAGCTCCAGAAGAGAAGGGCGGGTCTAGAGTGGTTGCACACTCAGAACTGTTGTGCCCATCTTCTCCTTGCTTTTGCATTCTTTTCTTGTGCTCTGAAGTTCTAACCTTGCACATGTGCTCTATGGAGGCCTGAAGGCCAGTTTTCCTCCAAACCCTAAGTAAGCAAAAGAGCAGTACATTTTGCACTGGAAAATGGTAAGCCTCCAAGCAAATGTGTTTTTAGACACAGGCTACATGCACAGGGACTTGGGGTTCTTTACCGTCCCTGGAAGTTCAGCATTTCTCACGGAATATGTGTATTTGTTTTGGTAGGGTTTTCAATTTGTGGACCACTTCATGGTCCATCAACTGATTTAAAGGGCTTTGGGTACGGAAACTAAGAAGAACAAGTATCTTGTCAATAAATTTGAAGTGGTGTTTTAAGGAAGCATGACATTTGCAAAAAGCTGCATAGACTCTGGTCTAAGGGATTGCTCTGTGCCAAAAAACAATAAAATGACTGGAGTAAAGGCGGAGATACAGCTAAGCTCTCAACAGCATTTGGCCACCTGAATGTGCAAAAGGACATCTGTGGCATTTTCGGAAGTCTTAGCTCAATTAGAGATCTTATGTCCTCCTTATTTCAATTGACCATTTAAGATCACTGGGCGTGATGCAAAATCAACCTGAAGTCCCACACATGCAGCTGAGACCATGATATGTATTTGATGATCCTATTTTTGTAACCTGATCTCAAGGTTAGAATATGGTGTAATTTCCTCAATTGTTGAGTCTGACCATCTCCTTAGATCAACAGAGAAAGATCCGAAAACATGAGGGAGATACATTTTTCATTCTTCTGTCTCACTCTCACATTAAGAAATTTGGTCTGCCAGTCACATTCACTGAACAAACTTGACAAGAAAACTAAACAGATAAACTTCCTCAAATGTCTTTAAAAATCAATAAATCAAAATTTCCTCTATCAATACATGCTCACACGCATGCACACACACACACACACCTTAAAGAATCCAGCTTTTAAAATGTCAGCTTATTTTCGTACATCACAAAGAAACAGAAAAGAGAGAAACTTAGTTTTACTTGAAAATATGGGTTTTGGACAACAGCCTATCCTATATACTAAAAATCCTTTCTTCAGAACAGCAGGAAGGATAAACTATTTTGAAGTTGAACATCTGAGATGATGCATAAGATGTTCTGTTTAAGTATTGAATTGAAAGAATTCTTTACTTTTAAAATTTGGTTATTGAAGATAGGTATTTGAAGAAGAGTTCATCTGTCTTGTCTACCTCCTCTCTGGAATGCTCAGTAAACCAAAACCATTTTGTTTAAAAATGCAATTATCTAATCAGAACACCACAGTATTTCTGAAGACCATGAAACAGAGTAGATTTTTTGGCAAACTTTGCTGTAGTTTTGATCCACATTTTTAAAAAAGCTTTTTCTGCATAAGGCTGTAGTTACTACATAAATTCTTATATGGAAACCTTAGCACTGGTTCAAATAAATATATAGAGGGGAAAAGTTGTATTAACTTATATTTTTTTCGAGGTCCTAAATTTTATGGGGCTGTATTCATGCTTATGTAAAGCTTCCTGAACAGGTGTTCTGATTTTTTTTCCAGTGTTAGGAAAAAAGCAGATCCAAATTCTATCGTTCAAAGCAAACGAAGGCTTGGTGGTTTTGAAAACAATGCAATTTTTTTGGATGCTCAGTTACGAATTGAGAAGTTTAAATCTCAGCCTTGTCTTTGCCATACAACATAGGCTCCTTGTAGTATCACAAGCACTACTCTTCTCCTACGTTTTCGTAGGTACCACACCACTGTCTGCAGAAATGTTTCAGCTTTCAGGGTACACCACTGACAGTACATTCACGGAGTGGTAGCAAAGCACTGAAATCCTAAGACATTGTCCCACATCAGTGCTGCCCATTCAAGTTTGGAGGAACTTTCCACAATACCTGCAGAAGCTCTCCCAGCAAAATCACTTCAATTGCAGTATTTTTCATTCTTCAGCAAGAGGCCCCTGTGCTATATTGCTTTAAATATAATAGACTTTTGAAGTAAAGAACTTGAGTGAGTAATCTCTCTTACCCTATTAGTTTCTTCAGCTTTCACAGATCTTTTCTCCTCTTTCCTCCACTGAGATCATTGCAGTTCTTTACTACCAGTGCTGCTGTCTGCCTCTCTCTTCAGTGTAGGGACACTCAGTACATTATATAATGCACCTATACACCCTCACACACTCCAGCCAGCCACTGCTCTGTAAGGTCCATGTTAGACACTCCAATGTGCACACACACACATACACTCCTCCGCCCCACAATTCAGTGTGACAGCCTTGTGGAGAACAGCCCGTGTATCCCTTCCACCACACCCTTGAACTACCTTGATCCGCAGGGTGGGAATTTCCAGGATTGTCGCCTTCTGCACGGCCAGAATCTTCCCCGTTTCATTGATCCGCGCAGTCACAAAGAAATGAAAGGAGGCTTGCTCCAGCAGGTCACTCATGTACTCGCTCGATTTGATCACAATGTCAAAAGAGCTGGCTGAAGGGAGACACAGGAAAGAAAAAAGTAATTTGAAGCAATCTAATCACTAACTGCTCCTCCCATCGTGGCCAGTGCCAGTTACGAGTGCCTTGGAAAAAAGGTAAGCTATGAGTCAAAGAATGGCTTCAATCTTTTTCCCCCAAACTAACTTCATTTCTTTACTTAACCATATTCCCTCTATTTTTTCTCTCTTTCCGTTTAGGCTGTGAGCTCCCCGGGGCAAGGGCTGGGTTTGTGCAGAGCCTCTGCCCAGTACCCTCAGCATGGGCCCAGGTCACTGTTGAAGGTTTCTAGGTGCTACCACAAAATAAGTGATAAGGAAGGCTGGAAATAGATATCTACTGGGTACAAAGGTCCAAACCAGCTTTTGAGTGTCATTCCTGTAAATGTTTGCTATTTCACTTTATTCCTGTGTTTTCTTTGCCTTTCTTCTTGGCACAGGGATGCCACCAGAGCTGCAACTAGGGGGGGTGAGCCCATGCAGGCTATCTGGGAGATCACCTGCTCTCTAGGACATGGTGGGATATCTGCCTTTGTTCTACACTGGACTTGCCTGCAAAATTTAGCAAGAAGGTCTTCCTGTCACCAGCATGCCCTCCAGAGAGCTTTCACGTGCTCCCTGACAATAATTATTGGAAGGAACAAGTCCCTGTAGGCTAGACAGTTGAGAAGCAGAGAATCATTAATTTTAACCATATCGAACTGCAATTCCCAGGCCAACAATGGTGAGAGAATGTGATGCGGAGAATCAGACCTGCTAACAAACTGACCAGGCGAAATATATAGACCTGGAGCTCTTCTCTCTATAAACATTCATTGTAACCGTAGTAAACACATCAAGATCTCCCATCTGTTACCTATGATGATTACTGTTATCCATTGTTTGTATTGTATTTGTGACATACACTGTAAACACTGAGATAATTGAACTCAGTTGGGTAAATGACATTCACCCCTTTTCACTCTTTTGATCCGCTAACATCAAAACCAGTTCCTTGATTTGGTTTCAAAGCTATTCCCTTGGTGGCCACCTGACCTGGATTTACTAGGCCAGCCTTAAATTGACTTGATGTGCTCCTTCTCCCTCCCTCTCACTTTTTATCTTGTGTAAAAGAATTTCCCACAATACCCTTAACTGTAAATTATAAATCAGGCAAGGTATTTCTCATCTGAGAAGTAAATAAGTAAATAAATTAGTTACAAACCAGGAGAAATTTATTTTATAATGGAAGAAAAGACAAACTTTTCTGTTTAAATTTAATCACTGCAGGAAAAAAAAAAGAAGAATAGACTTCCATTGGCTTAGCCCTGGTTGTGCTGGTAAGTTGTCAGTACCACTTACTGCATCTGGGAAAGCCAAGGGAGACACAACACTGAGTTGGCTTACAGTCCTTCAAAAAAATAGAGAAAACTAAATATAACTCAGTAGATGCAAGAGCACCTTTGAAGGCATTGGAAGGTTTAAGCTATTCAAATCCTCAAAGATGTTTTCAACCCACACAATTCCTTTAATCATTATTCTGAAAATCAGTCATTCGTTTCCTGTTTGAAAACTTAGTTTGCTTCATTCTTTTAGTAGTATGGGCTGGAAGAATGCCTTTAATGCTTCTTTATTGCATTGTAATTCTTTCTAATTCTTCGTTACTTCTGTGTGTATACACATATAGACACACACATATATATATATATTTACATATATACATACATATATATACACACACATACACACATATATACACATACATACACACATGTTTCTTGCCCTGAACGAAGCCTACAAATCCTGCTTGGGTGCCTCAGAAGGTACCCTCCCATTACACCCCGACAGAGTGTTCTCATGCACTTGCAGATAATCACACTGCCTCCCTTCACACTGCCCACCTGCTCAGACACTCTTCCTGATGCCACACGTACTTCTTTCCAAGGAAAAGGAGAAGGAATTCATGCTCAGATTTCATGTATCACCTTCAGAAATGGTGTAATTCATGAGGAGTTTTTGTCCTGTTGCAGGACAGAGTGCCCCACAAGTTGATGACTGTAGCTCAGATACAAGCAAGTTTCCACCTTGAAAAGTGGGAATAACTTTAAAAATGCCTCATTGGCCAGAAGCAGTGATGGGGACATACTCTTGGTACACATACATAAAAATCCATGTTCTATTCTTTCAGATGCCTCTCCCCAGTCTGTATTCACTCACCATCACTTGATTCAGAGTTTCCTGCACGATTTCAAGAAGCTTTTTCAAAGCACTTACTTAACTTAGAAAAAACAAATCATGATGCTCAGTGATGTTTAAACATCTATTCATTTCTTTTCTTGCAGAGAGAAGCCAGGTGACCCTCAAAGCACTGCAGAGTCTCTATTTTAGGTAGTAATACCCTACACAGACCTTTGATGCAAGAGCAGACATAAATAAGTCCTGAAACCAAGCACAAATCACAGCCAGAAAATGCAGCAGGTATTTGCATTTCTCCTACTGGATGACTGAATTTTCTCTTATCAAAGAAGCAGAACAGAATTTAGACCAAGACTATTGAAACCGATTTCTTTTACTGTACCTATTCAAGCCTCCAAAAGTTTTGCAGTATTTCAGATCAAATATTTAATAACTGATGTAAGTTACTATAAACCCTCACACTGTGTTTTGATAGCGTATGTTGGAACAACTCAGTGCCCATTTCCAGGCCCCCTGCAAATGATCCAGAGAGTTAGAAAGTATCAGCCAGCAGCTCTCAGGGCTTTGTTACAGACCAGAGGCAGAAGTTTTATTAACCTTCACCAGTAGAGCCTTATCAGCAGACTTCTATTTTTTGCAGAATCATAAGCTCCAAATAAAATGTGCAGTTTCAGATGATGTTCAAAGTAAGGAAGAAAGCAGAGGGGGGTTTTTTCGTGGCCTGATTGGAACTGTGGTTCCATGGAGGCTTCTCACTGAGACAAAACTCATCCTCTTTGAGGAAAGTGGGGTCACAGTGTCTCTTGAGCTGGGATGAGGTAGAGAAGACAGAAAGCTCAGAGGTCAGCCAGGGTTGCTGTGATCCAGCAGCAGACCCAGTTCAGGAGGCCCATCCTTTGGAGTCCCAAAGTCCTGCCCTTCCCGCTGTGCTCAGAAAGATTGATTTGCCCAGTAGCAGTGCCTAGAAGGCAAAGTCATGGCTGCTGACTCTCTCAGCAGGGAACTCAAGTGGAGGATCCTCTACTTCACCTCCGTAAGACAACATTCTGATCACTTTGCTGAGCTGGAAGCACTGACCAAGGACACAGGCCTGTCAGGAGAACAAATGATTGGCAGTCTCCTGTTGCCTGAGCCTGCTAGGTAGCACTTGGAAGTACAGCAGGTCCTAAACACACTGGAGCTGCAATGGCTGACAGGAAATAGGGAGATTATGTCCAAGCTAAAAAAGGAGAACATCCCTCTTCCCTACTTTGAGCAGTGCAAAAACCTGCCCACAGCCTCCTGAGTTAGTCTGCCAGGGACTGCTTCTGTGATGAGAAGTGGGAGGCATGATTTCTCTACTGCATTCCAGAGGGCACTAGGAAAAGTAAACTCTGCAACTGTAAAGATAACTCACCTTTGGGGTTCCTGCCCAGCTGACAAGTGTCCCTGTTCTATTGTGGCACATTCTCATTACATATAAACTTCTTAGATCACTGTAGATACAAAATCCTGAACCACCCAGTCCTCCAAAGCCAGATATTCACTTGAATCTACTCGGAATTTGTCAGCTTCTACCAGGTAAGACAAAAAATTCACCTTTTTGTCTCTGTACATGACACCCTGCGGAACCAGAACTTCCCCTTCACTTGCTGAGATGCTGCTAGGAAAATAAAGGAATTCAAAGGAAAAACCACACCTTGCATCTTAATACCTGTGCTCCTTTGCTTTCTTTTTCTTTTTCTTTCTAAATAAGAAAAATTAAAAATTCCCAGACATGCAGCTTGGTGTAAAAGAGCATTATGCAGGGAGAAAAAGCCTGAAGAAAACAGCCTCAGCTTTAAATGACCCTGGTATCCAGCTCAGAGTAGAGAGTGGATCCTTCTGATACCCAATAAAATATCCTACCCCAAGGTACTAGAATTGGCTCCACCCAGGGGTGGAAACATTGGTGGCAGCTAATAACACAGGAAAAACCTAGCAGTTAATAACACAGAAAACAACTATGCAAGTCTTACATGAAGAAGGCGTCAGTTTTGCACTGAAAGAGTGCTTCTTGAATTCACTTTTTGTGACTCCTGTATAAAACACTATGTTGCCCGAAAGGTAGGTAGTAGCAGTGTAGGAGTTGCGACTCTTGTTCCTGAAAGTTATAGTGACTTTAAAGTCATTGCCAAGGACTGCCTTTTGTGCTTGGAAGTCCATTTCAACATCCATCTGTGGCTGGTACGTGGTATCTTGCATACTTTGCTTTTTAACACCGTACATCACAGCAGTCTCGAGAGCCAGCCTCTCCTCATCTGAGCCTAGGAATGAATGAAAACCAGATTTAGAAAAGAAACAGAAGTGCAGCGTTAGCCCACCTTCCGATCACAAGGGTGTGTCTTCTGTGGTTTGTAGCAGCTGAAATGAATGGATGAGGACAGTGAACCCTCCTGGGGTAACACCAGCAGTTGGAGAACTTCACAGCTACTATAGGAGTTGGTGTTAAAGCCCTATCAGACAAATTGATGGAGCTGAATTCCTACTAATACAGCTACACTGGTTTACTCTGTGTGAACCTCTGGCCTGAATAAGAAATGTCTAAATATCTGTACAGAAAGCCTTGAATTGTTTTGAATGCTTTGAGTTGCTCCATGATTAGCCTTTATTTTCATTACATCTTACTTAGTCTACAGCATTTCTGAGTAGCAAAGTTTGTGCTCTGTCTGTGCCTTATGATCAAGGCATCTGCAGTGTTTCTGGGATGGAGTTACAAATAAAGAATTCCAGAGGGCACTTTGGCAGCTTTTCATGAAGCTCCCTCAGTGACAGAGGTTTCCAAGTCATCATCCACGATCAGACTGAGATAAGTCTACATCCATATGGTCCCAGCTCATTTCAGGTTACCTTCTCGGAACTTGTACTCCTCAGTAATGTCCATCATTCCATCACCTCCAACTTCCTTGGTCACAATCAACTGCCCAATATGGGTTGTGTCAATGTTTGCTATCACTTGGGTTCCATTTTTCTCCACTTTTGTGTAAAAAATGTCACTATTCACCTATGAAATTAAATGAAACAAGATTGAGATATATGGAAGCAGAGAGAGGAAGAGAAGTCAGCCTATCTCCCCCAAAATACTGACATGTTGACTTGAAGTCCCACTAATTACGTCGACATTTCATGTTTAAAATCAGTCATATGCTGAGATGCAGTTTACTATTCACAGCTCCAGAACAAGAGAGAGTGTAAACTTCACAAAGCTACAGAGAGGTCATTCAAATTTGGGGAGCACTACTACACATTTCTTGTACCAGAAAGCTTTAGAAATAGAGAGGGGTATGTTTAATAGATAAAACAGCTTTATTATTTTCAGTCCTAAGCTGTTTACAATTCAATTAGAGAGAAACTTGTCCTGCAGTGTTGCAATTCTGGGCATGCCTCCTCTGGTGATGCAAGGGGTTAAAACACCAGACCAGGCCCTCTGTCTCCTTACTGAGATATTTCCCTCTCAGATCTGTTAGTCAAATCACCCATGTGAGATCTCCATGGCCCACAGCAGCCAAAAGGTATGCAGTGAGCAAAGAGGATGAGCAGCTAGAGCTAGTGACCCACTCAGCATAGCTGAATGTTGGAAGGAAGAATGACCACAGCCTGAAGTTTCAATGAAGTCAGAGCAGCTTTTTCTTCTTATTACATAGCGGGGGCAGAGATTAGAGAAATCTCTGTCATTCATTAGACCCATATCACACCCACTGGCCTGCATGTCAAAAATATAATGATGAGATTGTTCTGTGACACAAAGCATACATGAAGTAACTTCTCAATCCATAAATTGCAGTGGAGCCCTATCTTCTGTCTCACTATGGTCTCACTGATATCACTCATTGCAGTAAAAATTTTCACATATGTACCTCAGCATAGACAAAAGGAGCATCAAATTGGAAGCAAACATGACCATGTTTAATGGCTTGAACTGAGGCTGGACCACACCTGTACATACCTGTGGGGAGAAGAGAGACAAAGTGAGAGCCTAAATTAATTAAAAACATGTCAAAACATTATATCTTCTCAAAGAAAAAGAATTCTTGGGGTTTGACGAACTCTTTTAATAGTTTACAGGAACTCCTGACCAAGAAGCAAAAACCTTAATTTTGTTACCAGCTCTGTAGATAACACGGACTCAAGTCTGGAACAACTTGGTGGTCTGGTACCTTTAATGGCACTATAGCATCCACTGTTAAGTCTCAAGTGCTTGAAATACAGTTACAGCCGGTTTTGGTTAAAAGAGATAATTTTGGGACGACTCAGGTGCACCACAGGCTGAGAAAGATCTCACTACAAATTTGAGATTTTGTATTTTAAGGGCTGGAAAATTAAGGACTGGAAAGAAACAGCAGTGACTTTTGACTTTTTTCTCTCCTGCCTACTGTCTGCTCATGAATTTTAGTTAGGGCTGCATAACATAAAGGAGAATTAATTTAATCAGGTTCCTGGGTAGGTACTCTAAAATCTTAGAAGCCCTCTTTGGCAACAGGCTTACATCTCTTCTGTACCAAACAGGGCCTTTCTCATGCAGGATTTTGTGCCCAGGCACCATGAGCAGTGTTACAATAAGGACAGATTTATTTTGGAGTTCAAAACAAATCAGGAGAAGGCCCTGAGGCGAGTGTGTTTATTTGCCTCGAGAAGTTGTCACTGGCCATATGGTGCCAGGTGCCACTGGCTCAGCTATCATCAGCTCATTGTTTGAAACAGAGATCCCAAACATTAGAAAGTGAGCTAAGGAGGACTTCAAGCAATATTACCATCACTGGTTTCTTGAGGTGTCCCATCAACAACCTGCCATCCTCCGAAACCAACAGGAAGGTCGGGTCTGGTCATCCAAGCTTCGTTCCAGCAATGATAATTCCTTAGACAAGAGATGGGGCCAGTATATTAAATTCTTGGAAAGAAGCACACAGACCAAAACAAATCCTGTGTATTTATGTCCTGGCATTGCTTCAATAACACCATTTGCCAATTCAGGGGTAAAAAAAGTTGACTCTTTTAAGAACAGATTTTTAGTGTGTAAGTTTGGTACCTCTCTGTTAAAACTTGAAAGCCAAAATCCTTCACTGTAGTTTTCTGACTGCAAGTTGAAGAAGCTTTTTTGATTCTTCTAATGTGTTCTGAGTGTAAATGTCTCAGAAAATATGCCAGTGTTTGGAGATTGCTGGGGTATATGAAAAGCTACACAAACTAGAATCCCTTTCCAGCCAGACACCTCCACTTCAATCTGCCTGCTAAAGCAAACTTTGAATCTTCAAGCCGGTGAAACATGATCTGCTTTATAATTATTCAGACTGAAGCTTTGGTATCTCTTATGAAGAGATCCGGGATCAACTCCACAACGTACAGTGTGTACTTTTGTTTTCGTGGCTCAAAACAAGCATGCTTAGATGGCTTCGATGTTGGTTGAGAAAAAGACCCTGCATAGCCTTTCTAAAACTGGCTGGATGCTCAAGAAAATTAAAAAACCAGTACAGCACCATCACAGTCTGCCCTGGGTCTTTCAAAGATGAGCAGAAAAGATGGACAGATGTTGTAACTTCCTGCAGTGCTACTAACGCTCAAGGGAGAGCACAAGCAAGAAGAATAGATAATCTGGAAAGAGGGTCTTGCAGTAAAACCTGCAAAGTGTTTGAATTTCATTACCACAAAAAAATAAAAGAAGGAAAGAGTAGAGAAAGGGGCAATTTTGCTTGCAAATTATACATATCCTACAGCAGATCTGAATAAAATTACATCTGTGTAGCTGCTGATATAGCCTCTAGTACACGCAATGATATTAGCAACCAAAATGGGGATTGTTAAACTCTGGCCATTTCATTAATAATAGGTGAAAATCAGCTATGGAGCAGAGTCAGAAGGATCTGAAGCTTGTCTAACAAGACATTTCAAAGTGGAAATGAAAGCTTGGATCGGGGTAAAACTTGTCAGTTAGGAGAGTTAATGAAGCAGCACTACAGAAAAAGGAATTATTCAAGGAAAATGACGCACGCTCAGAGAATTTTTGATGCTGCTGAGAGTATTCAGTGCTGAATCATGCTCACAGAACTTTGCTGAGGGCTACCTGAGAATGGAGACACACTTCGTGGAAGGTGGGTATTTGAAAACTGCTATGCCAACACATGAGAAAGACAATCCCTGCCCTGAAGCCTTCACTGGTTCACTTTGAATCAAAGCCAGATGTGTCACTGGCTTTGCATTCTGCGAAAGAAGAACCTGAAGAGCAGGCAAAAAGAAAGGATGATAAAAACAAGGCTGGGAGGAGGGTAACAAGGTGGAAAATGGGAGATCTACTTCAGATCGGTAATTAGGTGATGCAGTTTTTCTATATTTTTTTCTGTATTTGACAGGACCTTTCTTTCTGGTTTCTGTTGGTGTAGTGCTGGACACACCAGGACGGCAATTGCTTTAGGTCTGCTGCCATGCAAGTAACAAATACACGTGAGGATATGGAATCTGAATGGACAGAAAGACACTGCTTGTAAAGTAGTGAGCATTAAGGAAAGGAGGATGAGGGATACATTTGCCTTTCCAAATGTAGCAGAAATTTCTCTGTAGAACCAAGCACAGCTGAGGAGCTGATTGTGCGACCATAATTTGTCGAACTGATTCTGTAATTCTTGTATTCTACAGCAAGCCTGAGACATTAAAGAAAGCAAGAATGGCAACAGAGATCAATGTAGTGACCATTAAATATTTACAGAGATAATTACGGATAGACTAAACAAAGCAATGGGGGAATTAATAAAAGATGACCAGGTGGGTTTTATGCCTGGAAGACAATTCAAGAAGGGTAGTTTGTATTGCTTATGGGACAGGCATATGCTGGAAGCAGCTGCTGCCCTTTTATGAGCTAACAAGTTCAGGCATTGAGGTCGATAGGGACACTGATAATATTGGTGAGAAATTAGAGCAAAGTGATCTGGAAGTAAATGGGAGAGCAGAGGTCTCAGAGGGGCTTTCTCCACAGGTCTGGATGTGGATGAACCCCCATGGGGTTGCATGACATCAAGCAAGTTTCCACTGAGATGTGTGATGTTGATCTGCTTGGACCTTACAGCAGGAGTGAGTCTTGATTCCCATCCAAGAGAAATATTCTTTAAGTGTCTTTATATCATCATTAAGAAAGACAAGGAGAACAGACAGTACTGATGGCCCCAAATCCGGCCAGATTTATAAAAATAACTTTTTGCAAAGTCTGTGTAATTTTGTATATGTGTTTTGGTGGTGGTGGTGGTGTTTCCTATCCTGAGGGAGAAGATGATCTTTAATAAAAATAAATAAATGTCAGATAACATTCAGAGGGAGCCCCACACTCAGAGATTGATTGGACTAAAAATCCTGGCTCCACGTATCCCTGAAGTCTGAGAGTATTTAAGACCTGAAGACAGATCAGCTCCAGCAGTACAAGGCTAGAGTACAAGTACAATAGAAATGATATATTAATAAAGAAAAAGAGCTTTGCTTACAGTTTTCAAGAGATTATAAATAAAAGCGAGAAATGCATTTTAAAAAATCATTATAAATACCTTGAGCTTGTCCTCTTAAAAAAAGAAATAAAAGAGACATTAAAAATAAAATCAGGGTTAAGACACAAGTCATTAGAAGTCAGCATGTGGGCTACCATGGAGCGTTACAGAGTAATGAAAAGAAAGGACACAGAGGAGAAATGAAAAGAGGTGTATATATTAAGTCATGCCCAAAGGGTTATGTGCACCATGTGCTAATAAATGCACCGGGAGGATAAAAGGATGAACAAGGCAGTTAAAAAAGTTATCAAGCCAGAGAAAAGCAAGTGTAGGATGGAAGGATGAAATCCTAGTGTAAAATTGCATGTGGATTTCAGTGGGGCTAGGATGATTTTGGATGATCTGACCCTGTCCCAAAAGAATGCGGGAGAAAAATACATTAAATTAAGAAGTCTTGGGAAACAGCTGGGAAAACAGAAAGGTAGGGAAGTAAAAGGAAGTGTCAAAAGCTGGTGAGAGGTATTTCATAGACCAGGTTAGGAGAAGGAGAGAAGGGATGAGACAGTGAAAATTCTAAAGCATAGCAATGATCCATTACTGGGTGTGTATGGATGGAACTTTGAGGTGCCCAGTCACTGGCTCTTGTTTCACATCTTTTATAGGCAGAGGAGGTTTCAGAAGACTTGTCCTTTACAGCTCTCTGAACCATTAAAGGACCAGTCCCATGAGATATGTTGAAGTCCTTCTTTCTCACAGCCCACATGCAAAACTGCCCAAGGATACTAACAGGAGGGAACAAGGCAAATAGCAGGATCACAGCTCTGGGTCTCAGGAGAGTAGGATTTGACATGTTTAAGGTCTTACTTGGAAGAATCCCATGGGAGGCAGTTCTGGGTAGAAGATGGATGCAGAAGAGCTCATTGTTTTTCAAGAGTCACCTCCTCCAAACTTAAGAATGATCCATCCTTGTGTTCAGGAAATCAACCAAAAGTGGCACAAGTCCACAAAGTGGTCCCAATTAAACATTTTTAAAAAAAGGTGCTTAAGAAAGATGGGGGAGCGGGGCCAGGTGACCAGGAGGAATACAGAGTCACTGTCTGAGCATGCAGGGATAGGTACAAGAAAGCCAGAACAGAGCAAACAAATTATGTCAAGGGATGTGAAGAGCAGCAAGAAATGCAAGCATATCAGTGTCAAAAGGAAGACTTCAGTATGTGGCTCTGTTGTTGAACAGAGCAGGCAACCTGGTGACAAAGGACTAGGAGAAGGCATTCAATGCCTTCTTTACCTTGGTTTTTACTGCTAAGATTTGCCCTCAGGAATCACAGCCCATGAGACCAATGTGGAGGTTTGGAATAATGAAAACTAGACAAGTAACAAGATAGAGAACAGTTAAACAAACCGAACACACACAAGTCCAATGCATCTGATGGAAAATCTGAGGTAATCTCACCAAAAATGCTGAGGGAGCTTGCCAATGTCACTGTAAGACCACTCATATCTATCTTCAAAAGATCACGGTAATTGGAGAAGTTCCTGTGGACTGGAAGAAATCAAATATTGCTCTATTCTTCTTCTTCGAGAGAAGGAGTATCCAGGGAGAGACAGACTTGTCAGCTTCACTTTCATGTCTAGGAAGGTTATAGAGAAAGTTCTTCTGGAAAAGATTTCCAGACATATTAAGGACTAGGTGATTGGCAGTAGTCAGCATGGATTTACAAGTAGCCAGCTGTGCCTGACAAACCTGAGAGCCTTCTCTGGTGGAGTGACTGAAAGGACAAAGGCAAGACCAGTCCTTTTGACTTTAGCACCGTCTCCCAGAACATCCTCATAGACAAACCATTGAAGTACAGAGTAGACAAATGGACAGCAAGATACATTGAAAAGTGGCTGAATTTCTAGGATCATAGGGTTGTGATCAGCAACGATCATCCCAGCTGGAGCTTAGTCATTAGTTGTGTACCCCAGGGGTCGATACTGGGTATGACACTGTTTAAGAGCTTCATTAATGGCTGAGATTACGAGATCCGCTGTACCCTCAGCAAGTTCGCTGATACAGAAAACTGGAAGGAATGGCTAATAAAACACAGACTGTACACAACAAGAAACTGAGGCAGCTGGGCCTTTTCAGTCTGAAGATGGGAAGGCAGAGTAGGATCTTATCCTTGTGTAAAAATGCCTAGCTAGGGAGTTGAGGGAAAGAAGACAGAGCCAGACTCTTCTCAGTAGCCCAAGGATGGGACAAGAAGCAATGGGCACATATTGAAACACAGAAAAATCTGTCTGAAGATCAGAAAACACTTTTTACTGTGGAAATGGCTGAGCACAGGCACAAGTTTCCCAGAGAGATTTTGGGGTGTCCATCCTTGGAGATACTCAAAGCCCAGCTGGACACAGACCTGAGCAACCTGCTCTACCTGACTGTGCTTTGAGCAGGAGGGTTGGGTGACTTCCAGGGATCCCTTCTAGTCTTGACTACTCTGTCATGCTGTGACGCAAGCGTCACATGTAAATGAACCTGCTTTCCTCAGATTTTCTCTTGATTGTGGAAATCACATATAAGATGTCACAGCAACAGGTTCAGTCATTTCCTCCACCACATAGTGGGTTTATTACAGTTTTTAATACAAAAACTTGCAGAGATTAAGTTATTAATGAAACATGCTGATGAGCTGCTATGCTAATGATTTGAAGACATCATTGACACAAGTCAGGTATATTAACATTGAATAGGACAAGTGTCTCCTGAGTATAGGAATGTAGAGGTCACATTCACTGCTTCGCTCTGAGGAGAGGCTTGAGGGCCAATATCCCACACAGAGCATATAATCAATAAATGCTACACTTCTCCTGTCAGACAGAAGAGAGTAAGGGTTTCAAGAGCCAGTTAGAGGACTGCCTTCTCAAAAAGAATGTGTAAACTCCTTCTCTCAGCCCTAGGGAGTTTTCATTTTATAAATCTGGTGATAGCATTTCGTTATCTTGTATGATTCCTTGATTTGCTTCTTTTTCAGCTGAACTGGGTTTATTTTGGAAAGAACCTCTTTGCAACAATGATTGTGTGCACACAAAGTAAAACCAGTCTACAAATGTGGAAACTGGGCACAAGCAGATCAAGAAGAGTGTTTTTCCATAGATATTGAGGTACCCCTTGGAGCCTGGCTCCAGAAGAATGGAAGTGCCCATTCTACCCCTTTCCATTTTTAGAAACATCTTGTCCCTAAGGAGTACAAGCCCTGTGGGAAACACAAGAAAAG
>VXAZ01006652.1:0-30946 GCA_013399875.1 Gymnorhina tibicen | reverse complement strand
GAAAAACTAGTGGGGGGGGGGGGAATGCCTCTGTGTTTACGTATCCAAAGAACCATTAATACCAGTCTCCTATGGTTTCTTCTTTGGAGCCATTTCGCTGGTCCCATCTAGGTCCCGGAACGCCCCGGCAGCCACTGGGCGCCTCTCGGCGCCGCGGAGAAGTGTCGGGGCCTCATGTCCCCTCTGCAAAAGGCGGAGTGGCCGTGTCCCCTTACGTGCCCTGCCGCACTGCTGCACTGACCCGGGCCAGCCCGTAGGTGAAGGCTGAGGATGAAGGCCAAAGCCTGCTCCTGCCCTCAGCACCACCCCTCGCACCGCAGGGTTCAGGCCGGCATTTTAGGGCAGAAATTACTTTGCCTGGTTTTGCGGGCTGAGGGCTGGCCCGCGCTTCTCTGCCCGTGTTGCTCTGCTTGAGCTGCTCTGCGCGGGGCTCCTCACGTTGCTTAATCCTTTGCCCGGAGCGCCGATAGGACGCAGCCAGCACTGAGGCTCCGCAGGTGCTGAGTAGATCCCGCCCAGCACGGCACTGCGCAGTTCCGCCAGGGGGCAGCAGCGCTGCACTGCATCTCGCCTTTCCACCGCAGTCCACCTCACCCCCTTTCCCTTTCCCGCCCGCGCCCTCACCGCTTCTCGCTCAAACTAGAATGTCTGTAATTAACGCCGCGACTGTTCTTGGATTCGTGTAGCTTAATTGAGCTAGGTCTGAGAAGGAGGTGTCTTTACAAACAAACTGTGGGCCTGATGGTAGATAAAGCCAGATACTGATAGGTGAAAGAAGCAATGGGAGGAACCAAAAATTCCATAGGAATTCCACTAAATTGACACAGACTGTTACTCTCTCAAGACTTTGCTAATCCCTGGACTTAGAGAAAAAGAACAGAGACAAGGAAAAGAATGGGGGGAGGGGGTTTCACATTAGAAAGGGGGTTTGTATTAAGCGATTCGGGAAGTCTGTACCTCTCAAGTACCTCAGCCAATGGGGAAAGAGAGAGGGAAATGCGGCCGGGAAATTAGGATAAAAAGGAGGCTGCATCCTCTAACAATTTGAGAGACCCCATGGGAAATGCCCATGACCTCTCCCTTTATTCGAATAAAGTAACAGGACTCCTGTGTCTCCTTTTTGGACATAAACCTCTGGTGTTTGTGGATTAATTTTCCTGACAAGCATACACCACTTGCTATAGCCCGCCACACCCTGCAAAGTGGGAGGCGCGGACCTGAGTGATCGGGGCAAGATAGTGTCGTTGCTTGCCTACGTCTCCT
Organism: Gymnorhina tibicen; assembly: GCA_013399875.1. NCBI lineage: Eukaryota > Metazoa > Chordata > Aves > Passeriformes > Artamidae > Gymnorhina > Gymnorhina tibicen. Next base: position 29,683 of record VXAZ01006652.1, on the reverse strand, counting down.
CAGGGCCGCGGCGGGGGAGACCGGCCCGGACCCCGACCCTGGCAAGGGGGAATCGCCCCTCCCAGCCTTAGAACTATTCACGGCTGGCAGAGTCCCCGCGGCCCGGCGTGGTGTCCAGGGCCCGCCCAGGGACTCCGGGGGGGCAGGCCGGGCCAGCGGAGAGGCAGAGAGTTTCTCCGAGTGCGTGCATACGTACGTTGTGATGCGGTGGGTGCCTGTATGTGCAGTATTCCTGAGCTCTTGGGGGCCTCGGTGAGAGGTTTAATCCGTTTGTTCTGAGACAGACAGCTGTCCAAAAAAGCGTCTTAACGTTGGTCCGGGGGGAAGCTCTCCTGCTCGTAGGGGCCGTGTGAGTAGAGGAAGCGGTAATGACAGTCTCGGCGTGGTACCGCTTCCCAAGCCCGAGCAGGTCATTTCGTGACGATCAGTTTAAGCTTTTCGGGAACGGTTTGTACTTCAGGGTCACAGAAGAGGCTCAGTACGGGGCAGGCTCACAACTGAGCGTAGAGAGTCGGGGATGGGGAGGGGAAGGCCGCCACCCTGCCCCACCGGGTGGCCCCGCAAAGCGTGCGGCGTGCTCAGATCCCTGCGTCTCTTCGCCCTCCCTCCCCCTCTTCCCCCAGCGCTGCGACTGCAAGCCCGCTCCCCATAAAGTCAGTCGTGTTGCTTGTCTCCTGCCCTTCTCGGCAGCCAGGTAAAGGGCCGCTTTTGACTGTCCTCTAAGAGATAGGTCTGATTGGTTTGACCGGTTTGTTTCTCTTTTCCTCTTCTTTCTTTAATAAGTGCATCGATCACTTCTTCAGGAGCTGGCTGACATTTAATGGAATTGAAATGTGAGGTTTTCATAAAGTGAAATTCCCTGTCTGAGCAGATAATTATTTAACTGCCCCAAAGAAAGAGACATGTTTAGATGGGTTAAACACTGATTTTGTCTTGGGAACTCAAAATCAGACCGAAACACTCTTGCATAAGAATTTAAAAAGTAGCATTAACCCAACTTTTAAAAGTGCTTCTTTCTTTCTTTCTTTCTTCCTTCCTTCCTTCCTTTCTTCCTTTCTTTCTCATTATTAATTTCACTCTGCTAAAGATCCCAAAGCTAAGTGTAACTCTTTGATACCTCTGCCTCTCAGTCTTGGAGGCAGTGAGACAGAGGTATAAATACGTAGGTATAAACGGTTTGACAGTAACACCTAACAAGCTCTTTGCAGTGTGCATGTATGGAGATGGATGCACTGCACATGCATGGGCAGCTTGGTTAAATGACCTTTTCTCTGTTTTGGAAGATCTGCCTCACAGACTCAACACATCCAAGTGAAAGCCAAGTGCAAAAGGAGCTGGACGCTCCTTGCACAGATGTATGCATTGGTTGGCACTCTCCTGTATTTGCCACTCCAAGCTCTTACCAAATGAATCAAATGGTACCACCTCCCCGGAACTCATGCACCTCATTTTCAGCAGTGTATTTTGCAGTCCTTCCCATCAGAGATGCTTGGGAAGCTGTGTGCGAGAAAAAGTGCCTTTTCTTGGACCAGGAAGAAATAAGCAAGTTCTGACTTCTGATATAGTGTATCTCAAGAGAAGCTCACAATGCATAATTTATGAGTTTCTTTACTTAGCAGGAACTTCCACAAGGAAGCGTTTGGACTCCTTTCTCAATATAGCTTTGCATTTTATAATCCAGGTGCTCCATTTTTATTATATATTTTCATGTTTGTATGATATAATCTATGTTTAATAATATATAACAATAGAGATTATATGCATACTACATTGCATATTACACATTATATGGGTATCTGTAGATCTATATACACATGAAATTCCTGCGGTTTCATATAACATCTAAATGTGGGTTTGCAGACTCAATCTTCCAAATTGTTAATTACATCCTCCAGGTGGATCACTGCCCTCAGGTCCAAGCTCGATACATCAGAAGGCTTTAAATCTGTTTAAGATAAAAATTGATTCCTTCGATGTTCAATAAGTCTAGTTGTTTATTTGGGGAAGAAAAAAAACATGCAGAAAAATAGTGGACTATCTTTTGAAAATTGCTCCTGTCATTTCTTCACCACTTAGGAGAAATAATCCCTTCTAAACGTGTCCAGAAAGTGTCATCACCCCAAAAAAGAAAGAAACAAACAAAACTCCCAAAAATAAACCCACCTCCATTATGTCAATTCATACAGTTATTCATTTTCCTTCTGTAAGAATAATAATCTTGGCTAAAATAGGACAGTGATGAAGTTCATGAAAGAATCGTTTGATACTTATCACATTTTTGCTTAGAAGGAATTGATTGATACCATTTTAGTTGGAAAAACCCATGTTCATTTTTGAAGCTAATTAAGATCACTACTTTCCTACTTCATTTATACAGAAAATATAAAGATAACGTCTTTTCTGATGTAGAGATCCCGCATGAATCAATACACATATCAGAGCCCTGTTTTTCAGGTGTGCCTTGAAGAGATAGACAAATGAGGTCCAAACTGTGTGTGTATAAACAAAAGTAATTTAAGGGCCCTTGTTACTATAGTGGAAAAAAATAGGATTTTGTATTTTACTTCAGTGGAAACAGAATCTTGCCTAATTTTGCAGAGTTTTAGAAAGCCAAACGTACAGTCAAGACATGTTCAGAAATTCTCATTTTATTACTTAAATACATTTTTATAATGGCATCATGTTCAAACTTTTTAAAACTTAACTTCCAAAGAACACATCAAACTTTCTGTCTTGGTTTTTGAGACTATTCAGTTCTTCCCTTGGAAAAGCACCCTCTCACCTAATGAAAGTTTTGTGCAAGTTTGAATTAAGCAGTGGAAGTCTTTCTTAAATTATTCAAACAACTAACACAAAAATAATACATCTCACAGTTATCATGTATTTCAAGCAATTTAATCTTGTGAAGAGGACAAAGTATGGTGGAGGTTTTTTCCAGATGAATTCTACAATATGGAATTTTATAGGCATCTCTCCTATGGCAAGGCATGCACTGACTGAGGACTGTGATTCTGGCTTTGGTACTTGCATTGCTTGGCCAGATAATTTTCAAAGTGGCCTACTTTCTGCTCACAAATGCAGGTATACTATTTGCACATAGAGTTCTGAGGAGAGAAATTCATTAGAGAAAAAAAGGAAAAATAGAATTAAAGTATTACACTTTTCCAGAATAATTAAAAAGTATTTTAAATGTTTTATCTCCATTTTTTTATCCAGTAGTTGCAGTTGTATGAAAGACACTTTTTAGAAGAAGTTGTCTTGCCAAGTGGCTGGTACTATAAAATCTAATGTATTTTGGGAGTAAATAATTTTAAATTCAGTAGTGTGTCCCCCCCTTAAATTCCTGTGAAAACACTACTGAATAGCTTGTTTTCACATGTAAGTCTGTAAGGTTAACAAGAGATGGGCTTAAGAACTGCATTTTTGTATCAATAGCTACACATCCTTATAACCTGATCAACTGGGCCAAACTCTGTCCCTTTGAAATAAATTTAATAAATAAATAAATGTGGTGATTATTCCCTACTTCATAATCCACTATTTTTCTCCACTTGAATTATTAGAGCTCAACAGCAACTCATGCCTAACATCACTGGAACTGACTTGCCCAGAGGGCTTAGCTGATTTCTGAAGGTCAAAAGTAATTTTCGTGTGTATCTATATGCAAGTTGACATTATTGTATGTCTAGTAACTGCTTTAAGAAAATTAAACCTGAGTGTGAATACATTCTGAAAGATGTAGACACCAGATAATGGATAGTCCATACAAGAAAGTGAGTACATGAAATCACATAGCAATGTTTATAGACAGTGTTAAAAAAAAAAATTCAATTTCCAGAGCTAAGTCTTTGTATTTATGTGCCTCAAATAATGGCATGTTATAGAAAAAAATATGCAGACAATTGTTCTAATATTAACTTTTCTGATTTGAAAGAAAATCAGTTCTAACATATTTTAATGTCTGTTTTGAAAATAAGTAAATTAGAAGAGAAACATTTCCATGCTCATTAGAATGGAAAACATTATTAGATGGATTTTATTTTGATAATTTAAATAACAGTAGCTTTCTACTTAGTCTGACTCAGCTGCTTCTATTTATTCTGTTAATCATTTTATACAACACCAAAGTCGATACAAAATCAAAGATCATGTTATGCTTCTGAACAAAATATAGGATTTTTACAATATATATTGTTTATCCTAAAGCATCAGACATTTTTATTGTAGTGCGATCTATTTTTAAAAATAGTTTAATTCTTATTTATTAATTTTATTTCAACACCGTTAATATGATCTCTCATTAAATTATTTTTATTATTAGGATATAGTATGTATCAAGTAAAGGCATCCTGAAACACGTTGTCAAATTCGCCATAATTAATTAATGTTTGCTATTTTTCACTCTGTTTAAACATGAAATTTGCATAATCCAGAGTCTTTCTGCTGTACTGTTCTTTGTTCCAATTAGTTAAATGGCAAATCATATTTTGCCATCATTTGCCTTACAAAGGAAAGAAGGCTTATAATTGTGCCATCTCTGGTGAGAAAATTTTTAATTATTTGTTGTATATTGTAACTATTATAAATGTGGAGATTTGATTTCAGACGAGGTCTACTCAGGCATTTTTATTCTGCACCATCTCTGGCAGATATAGATGCAAGCATATTTTTGTGTGTCAATGAATCTTTTGGGAAAATTTGCAATTCGCCAAATAAAATTTTAACTAAGAAAATTAGAAGGACAATTACTGTGTCTGCAATATTGAAACTTTTGACTGGGTCCACTGCCAGCACCCTGCCAACTCCAGTCTCTCACAGATATAGGTGTGCTGCGAGTATGTCTGTGAAAGAGCAAGGGAGGGACCACAGTTCATAAAACTTCTTGTATTAATCACGAGAACCTGCGTTATTGTATTTAGTCGGGAACCGAAGATGTCACTGTACTAATAAGCAGACAGCAGACCTCACCTTTGATGAAGCAAAGTCTCCATTCCCTGCGGAGACACTTCCTAGTGTTTCTAATCTATTGTTTAAAACAGCTACTCTTGCTCCTCAGCTCCAGATGTCATTTTACATTTGCAAAGATCTTTAAAATTAATTATTGATATAATTAGGAATAATATTAAAAATAGCAACAGGAAGGAGGGGAGGCGATGCCCGCCGGAGCCGGCAGCCCGTTTGTATCCCGTGCGGTAGCCTCGCACCTCGGAGTTCTGCTCGCCCCACGTGTGGCATGTGACCCCCCCCCATCTGGGCAGGCGGGCGGGCATGCCTCGGGCCGTCCTTCAGCCCCTTCCTCCTCATTTTCTCCTCAAACGCTGCGCCCCATAAGCAAAGTCCCTGGGGCGCCGCGGAAGGACCGAGGCTCAGAGGCCAGTGTGCGGGTGCTGAGAGAGCGCCTCCGCGGAGCCCCAGCAGCCAGCACGGATCCCTGTGTCGTCCCTCCCTCCCGTGGCTTTCTGATTCGGGGCGGGAGGAAGGAGGTGAGTGGGTGGGAAATGTCAGGGAGAAGGGGAGGGGGGAGCCACGTTGCAGTTCAGTGTGAGGCAGCGCCCGTGGCTACCCCTCTCCTTTCATCACCCCTTATGTTTTCCTCTCCTGCCTACCGTTGAATGAGCAGGGTTAGACTCGAAAAGTCACAACTGATCTCTGCGAGGATGTATGTGACGTATGTGTCTTACTGAGGGGGCTGCGGAGGGGAGCGAATCGGTGGCAGGCATCGCGGCGGTAAGTACTGGGGCACAGAGCAGCCCTGCCACCCTGAGCCGCGGCAGCCTCGCCGCTCCCACACACGTACTCTTGCGGGGGCTCGGGCTTTACCGAGGGCTTCGTAAGACAATGCCCCGCTGGGCTCCGTAGGAGGCCACACTATGTCACCCACGGGACAGGAAGACAGTGTCTGGGGAGGGCGACCCTGCCCGCAGTCTCCCGAGGGCTCGGGAGGAAAAGGCAGGGCATCTCCTCCCACTCTCCCGCCGGCCTCCTTACCGCCCTTCGATTCCTCGGATCCCTTGTTTGCTTTCTATGGCACTTCAGTCTTCTGAAAGTTTATGTTGGGCTGAGTGGGCTGCGACGGACGCAGTAACCCCAGACAGCAGCAGAGCCTGGGAGAGCAGGGAGAGATTTCTCTGTGCCTCCCCCCCCCGCCACTGTCCTTACTCCCATTTCCTTATTTTTTTGCTTTTAGTGATAAATCTTATTTAACCGAACAAAGACTATTGGATTACAAGCCTGATCACCTGATAGCGACTTACCTATTGGTTTGTTAAACACATAAGCACACGCGCGCTCACACACATCTATCGGTGGTTCCATTGAGCTGGAAGCGGTAACACTTGTACGGAAACTGGTATTCACACCGTTTCGGGTAGAGCTGGTACACGTAAGGCAATACGTACACACACCCGCTCGTATCAGAAAGAGAGAGAGAGCAAATTGTCATGTTCCCATCCGGCTGCCTTTTAACATATAATCAAAATAAATAAGACCTTGCTGCTGGTTAGGGTAAGGTGGAAGGGTTTGCTTTCTTGATTGCCCTGGGTGTATAAGGCTGACAATTGCTTTTCCCAGGACCGTCTGTCCATTAGTTGGGAAAAAAAGAAATGCGACTGGAAAACTGTCTATGTGAGGGAAACAAGTGGAAGAAAATAAACAAAACTTCTGCTTAGTTAGGTTGGCAAAGTAGGTTAGCTTCAAAAAGTCTTTTATAATGACTATGCAGGTTTTAAAGTCCGTATATACACTTCTTTCTACTCTCACTGAGTTCAGTTTTCGGGGTGTGAGGGGAGGTGCCCTGGAAAGGTAGGTGACCGTTTTATCCCACTCTGAGTCTGTTAATCGGCTGCAAACTGCACTCCTTTGCCAACCATTCCCAGGTTTTCTGCAATATGCCTACTACTATAGGCTGCCGTCTCGGGCTTGACGATTCTTCAAATTGACGATTGAAGATGATGGGTTTATATGTTTTGATTAATTTGTATTTGAATTTGCTACTCTAGTTCTTGATTCATTCATTGCTACTGAAAAGCTAGGAAAGAAGAGGGATGAGGGGGGTCGGACACACACATTTGTAGGGCAAAGGACTATAATGATTTTGTGCATTTGGACTGTCAATACCCTGTGGTGTTTTATTAAATAAGTAGTCCTAGTGTTATCAGACACAAGAGAGAAATATATTAGGAGATTTCTGACACTTTTTGTCAAATAGGCATGCACACAGCTCTCAGCAAAATGGCAAGGTTTTAATGAAGGTGCTGCAATTCTCTTCCAGGGGGTTCTAAGAGCGTGGGAATGTGTCCGAGCAGTGGCGTCGGTCAGCCGCAGGGCCGGCGCCCCGTCGATCCGCTCGTACGTCCTGCCGTCACGGTATGGAGATGTGCGACCGCCAGCCCCGGCCGCTGCTCTCTCTGGGTTTGGGGTATGTCAGGATGGGATGGGAGGATGTCGGCGTGTCTAGGGCAAAATGAGAGACACCCGTTACTATTATTTTAGTGTAAAAATTATTATCAGCAGTTCCCGGAGTTAGTAAAAGAAGAGAACAATGTTCTTCGGAGAAAAAGAGCCAGGAAAATGTTAGCGCTTGTTCTTGATTTTGGACTAGGTGTGATCAACCGGTATTTAGAGACCTCTTCAGTACTTGAGGATACAAGCTGATTTTTCGTTGATTTTAATGTTATATTGGTTCCTTTAAGTAGACATACATTTTCTAAGACTGAATGCTCCTCGGTCTTGTGATGCTACTAGTGACGAACTCATTTATTCTCAAGACTAGGGTTATTTAGCAAAATTTTTCTCTTGCAGGTGCACAAAAAATGTAATTCAAAACAGACAAGTTATTATTTTCTCCAACTATAGCCCGTTGAGGAAAGCCTATTGATATACAAAACAACCAAAATTCCTAGAATGAGATCTCGGAAATTAATTATCAAAGTACACCTGGCTAATGAACTACTAGAATAAAAACAACAGAAAGGGCAGTTAATCCAATCAAATGTAGCCTCCAGCTTCTCGGATGCGTCTCACCCTCCTAAAAACAACACGATTAGTGCTCCTTCATTGCCATTTGTACTCATAAAAACTGTCTTTTAGTAACATAAATCTGTCCCTTTCATTTTAATTCTTTTAATTATTAAAAAGAGGAAAAGAGAATACGGATAAGGTAAAGAGTAATACGATCAGATAGAAAGTGTTTTCAATAAAAAGTTCTTTCCGCACAGCATCAGCACAAAAATTAAATAAAGAATAGGGCCATTCCACTGGGGCAAATAGTAAAATTTTACTCTTGCTTCAGATAATATTGTCATTCCCCTTCTCATGGTTTATAAGCCATGCTTTTCTTCAAACAGGAATACACAGTGATCCTTTTCTTTTCTTTTTTTTTCTTTTTTTTTCTTTTTTTATCCTGGCAATTAAAATACAAAGCGCTGAGAAGGCGGCGATTATTCCTGCTGAAATGTGTTTGTGGAATATTGCCTTTCCACATGTATATAAGACAATACAAATAAGGGGAGAGATGCTGAGGTGAGATAGTAACGGCAGGGAGAACACATAGGTGCTGCCCTTCCCTCTGCTCTCAGTGCGTCCTTCTCGACCTTCTCTGGGAAGACTTTGCTCGCAGTGAGGCCATCATCATCCCGATGAGGTCTCTAATTTTTATGGGATACAGCTCAAATCTGGAGTCAGGAGTGTGTGTATGCGGAGGTGTGCCAAATGAAACGGTCGTTCTAGTAGGACTGAATTCTTGCTTTACAGCGGGTCACGCAGAGACGATCGTTGCCTTGATGTCTTCTCCCCAAGCTGCGCTAGGTTGGGCAAAGTAGTGCGGTGCGGTGTGGCCCCTCCTCTCGCCCTAACCCCGGCGGCCGACGGCACTCACCAGGGCTGTGCCGAACACCAGTAGATGTCGCTGTCTCTCTGCCGGACGCAGCCTCCGCGGGGGCTGGAAAGCTGCGCCTACTGGGACACCCCGACATGGCTCGGGTCTCCTGGACTGCAGGCAGCCGGCCTCGAGCAGCGGCATCCCCCTCCTGATCTCACCGGCGTGCAAGGAGCCCGCCACAGAGCGGAGCCAAGGAGAGGACTTTGGGTAGGAAACACTCTTTCGAGGAGTCATGGAGCTGAGGGATACCCACGCCCTGACAACCTTTTCCACTTGGTTTGAAGCTGATGTAAAGGAAAAAATTATCCAAACCGAAACAAAATTAGGTTTAGTCCTTTCTGTGAGTCAGTTATGGAAAACAGAAAAATAACTGTTCATTTCGAACCTTAATTTATTGATTGCTTATTTTATGCCAAGTTATAAACTGATTACAAAAATAGAACAACAGAAAAGACATCAAGACAATTTAGCTATTCGTACTAAAAACCATAAATATATCATGTATGGGAACTCAACTGCATTGGCTACTTTTCTTAGATTGATGTTGAAGTTTTGATGTTCTGAATGCTCACTAAAAAATGTATCTAACAGAGTTTACTCTACATCACCCCTCCACTCTCCTGCCAGGAAATCTAACAATTTAGCAATTGTTTTAAATATGCATGAAAATAATGAATATTAAAATTCTCACTCCCTCTTCCCCTGCCCCTGCTGCTCCTCTTGTCTTTCTACTTCTAATCAGGTGAGACATTATTAAATAGAGACATTAGCATGGCTTTGGGGTTTTTTTCTAAAGGATGTGTCTTATTAGGTGCATTCGCACTGGACATATAAAGAGGTCCAAATTACGAACTTTTGTGAGGGAAAAAAGCCACTAAATCCAGCCTTTTCCTTACTGAAAAAAACCTTTTTCTCATTTTAAGGTTCAGTTATTCTACCTAAAATTACATGGTTGTCATTTTTCAAATTTTCCTTCAAAGGTTTAAATTTAGAGAAAAATAAGAAAAGACTTTTTCTTTACCTATGTCTCCCTTCTTCTAACCCAATCTGTAAATAATGCCAAAACATGACTGTTCACACATAGAGCATATCGGCGCAGATTATGATTAAAAGATAGATAGACATGGCTGAAGAGAAGGAAAATAAAAGTTTAAAATATTGAATATTTAGATGATTTTAGCCATTAAAAGTATTGCAAAAAAGACTAGGAAGGGGATCTATTTCGTTGATGTCCATCATGTCAAACTGACGCCTTCTCTCATCTGTAACGATCAGCTGTAACGATTACCCCAAATTTGAATATTATTAATGCTACCTTTTTTTCTCTCTGAAATCCATGAAATCGTCACTTCGGTGGCATTTTGAAATAATATGTGAGCTTTACGCGCCTTTATTTTTAGCTTTAAAAGGCTAAGTATCAGGTAACAAGTTGGGGGAGTATTTATTGTTCATATTCTACCCGTGAAATTAGCTCTAAAGTGGCGAGTGATTGAGGCAAGACAGCTGTCCCCACCATGCCTGTGGCACATGCAGGGGCGAGGGAGGAGCGGACGGGCTGAGGAAACGGCCCGCGCAGAGCGCTGTAGCCGCAGGAGCCGGTGCTGCTGCCGGCTACGGGGCTTATTCAAATGTCGCCCGCTGCCTCTGTGATTCGCGGGGACAGCCTCCGTATGGTAATGGCGGGAGGGGGGCAGGTGTGTGGCTGTAGCCACGAGGGTAGAGACGAAGGGGAGCTGGAGGGGAGGGGGCTCAGGCACTGCTCTTGAGGCAGCCCAACTGGGGCAGAGCACTGGCATCGGCGCCTTACTTCCCGTCCCGCCGGGTGCGGTGCCGTCAGGGGCAACGGCGGTGCGCAGCGAGGCGGCGGCGGGGGTAAGCAGCAGCAGCAGCACGGGGAGTGACGGGGCGTGGGGTCATTGCCCTGCGCCACCGAGGCAGCCAGGGGCAGGGAGGTGGCCAGGGTCGCGCTTCCGCGGGAGACAAACGCACCGCTGCACATTTGTGCCGTGGGCAGAGGGGATGTAACATACCAATATACCCCTGCTCACCAAAACCTACATACACTCCTCGCTCTCCCTCTGTGCCATCTGCTACCTGTGCACACACCCGAACTTGGGCTAGACACTCACTTCTGTGGGTCTGTCTGCATATGTTACTACAAATTTATAGGGGAGCATGATTCATGTGAGCTAATTCAAAGCAGTGAAAATAATAAATTTCACGGACTGAGTCCCCAACATCACTTGTAAATGGGCACCTGCAGATACATGTGTTGCCCTACCGTTATTCATAAAAATGTGCAAAAAAAGTACCTACTTACAGAAATTATTGCTCTATATGGTAAGGTAAGAACTAACCTAATGGATTATAGTATGTTTCCGTGCATTTTAATGTTTTACAGGTAGGCATCTGACCACTTTTTCTTGGGTGACATATATGAGCACTTTAGTGTAGGTCTTGTGCATCTGGAGCTAGAGGTAGTGCTGGAAATACCATAAGAAATCCAAAGAAAATATACATGTTGTGAAATAGGTACTGAGCAATACAAACTGAGTGACATTCTGATCTTTATTTTTTAAAAAAATATATGGGTGGCAGTCTTGAAGGGGAGGTATATTTCACCTTATACATTTATGCAGGTAAGTAATCCATGGTGTAAGTAATTATCTATGCATGTATTTAGATTTATTTTTTTAAAGAAAAAATGCATATATGGTTGGGCATTGTTCTTACGGAAAACATTACTCATTTAAAATATATTATTTCTGGAATATAAAAATAGAGTAATCTTCTGGTTTTAATCATGTTTAAACTACTCTCTTTTTTTAAATAAGAATTTCCCCATAAAGGTAAAGAGGACTGAACTAATATTGTTTTTAAATGTAATTCAAGGCCTGTGGATTTTCAGATAAAGATAATGTAATGATAACGACAATATTTTAAAATAAACTTTAAAAATGTATTTCCAGTAAAGACTTAGGTAGTTCCTTTAAAACTACCCATGTTAACATGAATTGTAATACATTTAATAAAGTAAGCAGTTAAGACAGAACGTACAAAATGTCCTCCTTAGAAAAAGCACTCCATACCTGGTTCTACACATTTTAAGATAATATACTGAAATAAAACATTCCTGAAATCCAGAGAGATATAAGTGCGTTTATAGGTCTCAATTCTGCAATGAAATATTATAAATCATTTGAATCAGTCCCCATTACATGCATTATCTATATTGTCTCATACTTTAAAACAGTATTTTTTTCCTTAATAGGAAGTTAATTAGGTGGTCAAATTTCCAGGTTCAACCTATTGGTATTATTGCTGAACATGGCAGTGATATGTCTCCTCTTAAGACCCGATAAGCATGTTGTGCACCTTTATTTGCTTTATTAGCTTTGTGCATATTTTGTAACCTTATACAAACAGAAGCAGGGAGGAAACTACATATAAAGGGCCATACACATCAGAGTCATGCCAAAAGGGGAAGGGGAGGGGAGAAAAGAGGGAACAAAAAAAAGGAAGGAAAGATCAGAGAAAAAGCGATAACTTCTAACTTTCGGTTAATTTAAAAATGCAAATATAACTTTACATATGCATCAATATTAAAAATAATACACGGTGGAACAAACAGGATGAGGAGGAGGGGAGAGGAGGGGAGGGGAATGATGGAGAATGGCGGAGAATGGCGTAGCGGTGAAGCCCTGATTATGCATAGGGAGCCGTCTGGAGCAGCTTGCTCTGAGACGGGCTCTTTTCCGTGCCGCGTCTCCTCCGGTCCCAGCCGGTGCACCCCAGGCTTCCGTGCCTAACTGATATTTGTTACTTCAGGGTTTTTATTGTTGTTGTTTATGATGTTTGGCGGAGGGGAGGATGGGAGAACGGATTGTTTGTTTCATTAATTGCGATCTTCATTAATAGGGACGATCTCTCCAGGAATCTTCAGTCTCTTCTCCGAGCAGTAGGATTTGCATATTTATTTAATGCCCTAATTTCTTTGATGTATGCAAATGTAGCCGGACGTACAGTAAACCTCAAGCTGACGTCAATGAATATGACCTCGCTGTTAAACCTTGAACGTGAAGCGAGGATGGGGAACGCGACGGGGGTGCATAGCCGGAGCCTCTCCGAGCCGAGCCTCATCGGACCGTGCAGGGCCAGTCCAGAGTGGCGGCCGTAGCGGGGAGGTGGCTGGACTGCCGGTAGGCACCCTCAGCAGCAGCGTTGGCTGCTTGGCTCCGCTCGTCGCTTTGCCATACTGATCAGAGCCCCTGCCCAATAAAATAAAAATTTTAAAAAACCCCAAAAACATTAACCTGGCTGGCCCGCCCTCTCTCCCTACACGGAGGCAAAATAAAGCCCACCCTCTCGGTGCCCTATCACCGTCCCCGGGAACGCCGCCGCTCCTCTTCATCAGATGATGAGCGGGAGATAGAAAACACCGATCAAGACACAAAAACTCCCCCCTTCCCAGTATTGCACGACACACGCAGTGCAGGTAAATCATAATTTCGAATGACTGTATCAAAACAGTGTTAGCAGTTTTGTGTAAGGGATTCACTGATATCAGTGCCGGTTTAAGGAAGAAGAGGCAGAAAATGAAAAAAGTTGCTAGGCTCTGGGCAAGCCGTTCATTCCTCCAGCCGATCTGATCTGCAAGTCAAAACTACTCTCCTGTGTTTGTACTGATTTCTCCGATTTGGCAAGAGAAGCTGTATTAAAGGGTTCTCAGATATCTGACTGTAGAAAGTTGGCTTTGTTACCAAGGTAGAAAAGGGTAGATGTGAGCAATTTTCTAAATATGTCTGCTCTATATCTTTCCCTGCACTCTTTTTCCCTTTAGAAACACCTCGGTTTATAATGATTTGAGAACTTTTAGCTCTAGGGGAATTTTTACTGGTGAGGCTGTAGAATTAAATGTAGTTGATGTTTTGAAAATGAATGGTAGTCTTTAATAGGATCTAATTTTTTTCGTGTTTGTTTGTCTGTTTTGTTGTTCCAGAGCATCTCTTTAGAACTTGACACAGTCACTCTTAGAGCAAAACAGCTGCAAGCTAGTGGCTACACACATGCACACACAGGCTTATACCCACACACACACATGCGCTGTTTCTCTATTCAAACATCTTGACTACACTTAAATGGCCAAACCAGGGAATGGAAACATGAGTGTATTTCTGATTGAGAGACTGATCCAGGCTTTTATAAATCCTCTCAGCAGTTTTGTGTAGCCAGGGTTTGCCCTGAATTTTGTTATTTTAGTGTGAGATTGCATTTTTATTCTTATAGAGTTCTGTTGGTCTGGCTTGTCCCCAGGGGCTGTGTTGGCAGGAGAATCCATGGGTGCTGTGCGTGGCTGGGCTGCAACAGGGGCTGTGAAGGGCTGTGGACAGGACAGGATGGCTGGACTGCTGTCCTTGGCAGTAGCTGGCAGGAAATCTGTGCCTCCACAGACTACTCTCTCCCTGGAGCCACACTCTGGATGGGATTCCCGTATAACATATATATATATATATGCACCATACACACATAATATGTATATATATATATGCACATTTTTTAGTATTGTCCCTGCCCCAATGCCTCCCGCGATATATTCTTCACACATGCTCACTTCTTGACACCTGCCCACATGACTACAACACAGCACATGGAAAAAAACATGTACAGATGTCATGCAGTCACCCTAGGCAGGGACAGGCTGTCTGGCAGACTCCCAAACCCCTGGCCCTCCCCAAATCCCCTCTGAGGCTCATCCGTCGGCACTTCTGCCCATTAACCACCCCTGCCAACCCACTTCCTGCCCACCACAAACACTGAGCACAACCCCATTGCTGCATCCTCCCGGGCACATACCAGAGACATCCTGCCTCCCTCTCTTGTGGTGCACCCCCCCCCTCTCCCCACACCTTCTGTGATCAGACACATCCCCAAACTTCTCCAAAGGCACCATGTGGCTCTTTACCTAGTTCCTGGACTCTAAAAAGAGCTGGTGTTCTCATGGGCAAGGTGTTGGTTCTGTGCCACTGGTTTTGAACCTGAAGCACTGAATGAGAAGGAAAAGAAGGAAACCACAAAAAAGTTTAAGAAAGTCTCCTTCCAGCAATCACACTGTTGACGAGAGGTCACACTACAAGTTTTATGATAACAAATTGAAAGGGATTCTTTTTGTTGTTGTTATTATTATTATTTTTGTTGTTGACTGGTTGATCAATTTTGACAAGCTACACAAAATGGTAATATCTCCCAAAACCAGGACCCAGAAGAATCACTTCTTCAGAAGTTAGCCAGAGGAAAGCACCTTAGAAAAACTCAACCATTTGGTGTTTCGAAAGAAACGTGTGCTTTCCTTATCTAGGAATATGTAGCCATTGCTCTTCTTTAGATGAAGCATTTCTATTTTGTTCTCTCTGTCAGAATGGGACTATGAGAGGTTTTGGTGTAAATTCATTATCTCTGGCAATGCATAAACATATAGTAGGAACAGGAAAAGACCGTGGCAATGGATGAACAAAAGGGCTTCAGTTCATCAGCAACAAAAGCGTTGGGAAAACTGGTTGAATTTCAGAGCACGTCCTCCTCAGCAGAGAGGGCTGGACTAGACCTTGGCCAATCTGTCTCCCCTCTGCCAAAAAAAACCCCTTGTAGAGCCTCACATGCAACACTTCACTTTCTACTCTGGGGCTTAGGAAGCAATATGGAAAAAAAGAAAAAAACACTCCAAAACCACACCCTTTTGCATCCCCTCCATTTTTCCTTATGGAAGCTTTCTAATTATTTTAGAACCAATTGTGCAAGAATTACACCATGCAAATAAGCGGCACTTTTAAATAGAGATCACAAGGAGAAAGATCTGAATTTCTGGAGATATGAAAGAACCTGCTTTCTGTGCTTTAAAGGGGTCTTCACCATGGTGGGAATCTTTGTTTTCTACTAGAGATTCATTTAGATCTGGGGTCAAATCTTTATTTTATAAAGAACAAATGTAAGTATTGTGAGGGGGATTTACAGAACCTGAATTCATTATAGAAGGCAGAGAGATCAACTTCATTGCACTTCCACGTTTTCCAGTTGAGGGATGTGGGTATATGGGAACCTGAGCTCAGTTAGCAGCTCTGTGACAGGTTCAAGGGTAGGGGCTACCTCACCCAGCGTCAGACAAAATAGGTGATCTTGAGTAGGGCTCCACGAACTTCCACTGGTGACCGCGAGGGAAATTTGATTAACAAGGCATGGTTTTATGAGTTAACATGGTGGCTTATATTGGTTAGCTGATTTTGTATGTCTTATGCTAAACTTGTTGGTCGTGTGTGTGGTTAGGTGTGGGAACTCAATTATCAAGCATATTGCTGGTAAAAGCAGAGTTATAATGTTTAAGTATGCAGAGAAGAAGCTTTTTAGCAGTACCTGGGTACCTTTTTAAGGTGTATAGACATAGGAACAATTGTCCACTGGGTTTTAAATTAGAATAATGGAACTAATTTCTGTTGACTCTACATTTTCAAACTGTTTTCTAAAAAATGAAATTGAAAAAAAATTAAAAAGGTGAACTCATATTTTTGAGATTGTCAAAGTGGTGGACATTATTCACTGTAGTTAATAAATCCATGTGCCTCTGTGCTTTGTGGGCCACTTAATTGCAAGCAGGCATTACTTACTGGGTTGTCCAAAATGTAGCTTGATTAAAATATCTATCCCTTTGAGCAGGGGTGATTTAATAAATGTTTCATGAGGTTATAATTATTCTCATCTTGTCTAGGGTGGCAGGGGCAGGTGCGATGCGTCCGGTATAGCTCAGCCTGACTAAAACGTACACCTTTTTGAGGGGGGGGAGGCGGCTGCGGTGGCGGCCTGCGCCATGCAGCGGCCCTAGGTGCCGCTGCCCCGAGAGTCCGGGAATGGCTGCTGGGGCACGGCACAGTCCCGGCCGCCGCTGCCTCGAGCCTTGGTGTGGGCCCTCCGGGACGCCGGTAGGCAGAGAGCATAACTGAAGAAAGGGACTTATACAATGGTGCTTTTAGTCCTCTGTCTCACCCACCCACCAAAACACCCACCCACCAATTAGCATACCTCTCCAAGAACAATTCTAGCCCAGGATTCATGAAATGGGGGAAAAAACTTACCATAAAATAGAAGAACTCAGTTATTTTGTAATAAATAATATGCTTTAAAACTAGAGCTGATGTAATCAATACGATGCAAAAACAGTGTTATAATTATTTACACATACAACTCTTTATATACTAACAGTTTTGTAAATATAGATCATGCCTTTCTAATGATCCTGATTTCAGGACATCGGTGATGTGAAAGACATGGAAATTCTATCAAGAACATACTGGCTTAGATGTGTTTCACGTTTGAACTGAAGGGTAGATGGGGCCTCCATCTCCCCTTTTCATGAGACCGAAGTATTAAAGTAACTGGCAGCTTACAGTATGCAAATATTATATATGCCTCTGTACCTTTCAGCATCTGTATTCAGCAGTCCAAAATATTCTTAAATTGCTTTCTTTTTCATGATAGGTGTCCACAAATAATTATGGAATTGGATTTTTTTGTTATTAATTAGGTCCTGCAAATATTAATTACCACATTTAACCCTGCAGATACTGGAGTAAATTACTCATATCTTTTGTATGTCATATTAGATCATCTGCAGGAAATGCGGCTAGCTATTTCCCTGTTTAATCTAGAGTCAAGAGTTTTAGTAATTTATTCAATAATCTCCAAATGTTGATATACACACCACCTCCTGAACACACATGCATTTATATATTTACATACATTTCATGAACAAGAACAGTGAAATCATTTAAATTATGATCCTTTGCCTTTTTCATAGCTATTTTTTAGATTTAATCAATGCAGAAAGACCACAGGAAATTACAATCAGGACAAGGAATGGTATTTTTGTTTGTTTGTTTAATAATAAAAGTCAGGTGATAGAACGTTCTTTAACAGTGCGTAGTGTATTCACGTGAAATTACTGAGTGTGGTTTTTTTCTTTTCCAAAATTTTGCATTCTTGATAGTCTGCCTAATCTTATTTTGCACTATGGATATCCCTTTGCATACCATATGTTCAACATAACAGAAATGTAATCTGCAGCTGCCTGTAAAATTCAATTGTGGTCACAAAAGAAATTATAAGACACTTTTATTAGAAGGCAAGCCAGTCAAGTGACTTACCTAGCTGAAAGGAAAGGGATATTATGCAGGAAATTCTTGCCTGTATTGTATTGGTGTGATGTTTTAAATTTATGTGAGTCCTATTCTAACTTAGTAGGAAAAGAGTATTCATATAATGTTATACAGTTATGTACTTCATAGTTTAAATAGGGTTCCTATGAATATTCCATACAGAAAATGGGGATACCGTCATTGGAACAAGTCTCTGTAATAATTACAGAATCATAACTATTCTTCTTTAAAATAAATAGAGACTTTTCTTAAAAAGTACATGGAGGATGTTTCTTCTTTACATCACAGCCATCTGGAGACCTATAATTGGTATAGACATACCAATTTAAAGGCCACTAATGGGCATTTATTAGGAAGGCAGGAGGAAAAAATAAATGTTTGGATTCCATATCTTCCAACATGCAAATCACTCTAAAGTGATTTTGGAAAAAATTAGCAATTTCTGTATAGTTTTTTTTTATATTCACAATAAGCAAATATTTTTTGTGCAGTCTTACTGGGCACCCTTTGATTTCAAGGCCCTTCTAGATGACCAAAAGTTAGAAAATTTAATTGGCAATACGGCTAATGAACAGTTAGGTTATAATTTTCATGTTGGCTCTTTTGACTTTCTGAGGCTCTAATGATTATTCAACAAAATGTGTATTGTAGTTACTTCTTAAGTCAGTGTGTGAGTAAGGTGGTCTTGAGAACAGAGCTTGATGTTTTAAAGGTGCATTTTGCATCTTTGAAACATAGCAATGCCTTGCATTTAACTGCAAATCCTGTGACATGGTAACATGCTTTAATGTACGCATTAATGTGTACATGTGTCTGTGTTAATATGTATTATATATAGAAACATCTGTATAAGCATAGACATACACACACATACACAAGGAATACCTGAATTTTCATGCCTCTGACAATGCAGTGCATAAATTCATAATCCTATTGGATGTAACATGTGCCTAACCACTAATACTGCTGCCTTTAGCTATTGCAAGAAAAAACATCTTTCTAACTTCCAATTTAGAGAAGCTCATTAGAATTTTACATATCAAAATGATCATGTGCCTTTAATATATCAGATGTCTAATTGTCAAGCACAGTAATGAATAGTATAGTGTTATAAGAATTCTAACCATTTTATGCCAAACTGTGTAATCTGAAAAGAGCACTGGCATAATTAGCTCATACATCTCACATATACCAAGCACTGGTGGCAAATTGTCGTGTTTCCTTATACCAGAGTATCTAACACACATTTAAAAAAAAATGCTCAATTTCGGAGGCTGATAATCTGAAAGTACAAATGAATGGTCTCATTAGTAATATCACTACTGAATTCAGGATTTGGCACATTAGTAATATTTATGTGTTACTTCTTCTTGGTAGCAGCATTAATTTAGGGCCTTGTCTGATAAATTATATTGTTTTCCCTTTTTCATGCTTTTGTAATAAACTATGATAAAAAATGGACTGGTTTATATAGATGTAATTTTACAGTGTAACCACATATTATATATATATGTATTTAAATGCAAATACCTGTACACATGTACTTAGTCCTACACATGTATACACGGTTCCCCTGAGTACATACAAGCACACATGCTTTATTATGTGAGCAGGCTATACAGTCATTACAGAACAAGAATTTCAGTTCAACTTCATGTATTTAAATATTTCCCCTTAAAAATAGTAACAATGCAAACAGGCTAATTTACAAAGAAATCTATTTAAATGCAGTGAGATGTATTCCCTATAACTCTACAGGAACATAAAGCATGATGCATTATGTTTTATTTTACACCTTAAAAGAATAGTAGCATCATGAATTTCAAGCAAGAATTCCTTTAGAAGTGCAGAGCAGTTCATATTCTCTGTGCTGAATTCTTCAATATGCATCATATACTGATCACGGTATGTATGAGCTTTTGAAATACATTTATTAATTTCAACAGTAAATATTGTAGATCTCAGTCTGGAGTTTCATTGTATCATGTATAGTTGAGAAACCTTTATTTTTTGCACTTTGGACTTAGAAAAATTCTATACAAATTATAATGTTAAATAATTCAAAGTATAATGTGGAGGAGAGGTGAATTGAGAGACTTAAATCTTAAAATGGTACATAATTCATTCTAACAGTTTAGAAAGACTTGCCTTCATCAATTTCTTGAGTAATATAAGCAGCATTCCAAATAAACACAGAGGAAAATGCGTTGCACAGTCATCCTGGTGTAAATACCTGCAAATTGCTATAGACACAAAACATAACCGAGCTGTGAAGCCATTAAAAACACATCACAGCAGGGCAAATTGTCAAAGCAGTTATACATCAACTACTGTGTAATGCAGATCTGATCCCCAGTCTCAGAAAGGAAGGCCCCACTTTAAGATATAGCGAAGTCCCTCACATCTCTCTGCACAAGTAGAGGCTGCCAAAACAGAAATGCAGGCAAAGACGTTCCACAGATCTGAAGTACTTTTATCTATCCTTAGAGAGAGAATTCTTCCAGTCTTCGGATATTAGAGCGATCTATGCTAGCAAGAAGGAAGGTAAAGGCAGCAGGTGGATTTTCCTGCAGTCAGGAGCAACAGAGGGCTTAGTCCTGGGCTGCTGCTGCTGCTAGTGTGGCTGGCAGGGGCAGATCGCTGATCACTCATGCATATCAATAACCATGCGTACTTGAAATTTCTCATGACATCATCATTACCTTTGTCTCCTGCGGTCCAGGACCTCTGATCTTGCTGGGCTGGTCCACATTTTGGCACTAAAGGTCCTCCAATGATGCCACTTTTCTCCTTCTTTCAGACCGGGGGCAGCAGCAAGCCAGCAAGACTGCTTCTTCCCAGTTCTAGGAGTCCTGAGAAAGCAAGGATCTCCCCCTCGCAAAACACACATACATGCAAGATATTTACAGTCAAGTTGCTACCATTTGGTAAAAATCTTTATACCATGCATAATCTAAAGGGATCAGGAGCTGGATCCTCAAATCATCTTGTCACTTTTTACTGAAATGTGACTTTTTTTTCCTTCCTTACACTGCGCTGGAAATTGCCAATGGTTTTACATCTTTATAGAGTCTAAAGAGTCTTTTGTGAGGCTGAAGCAATTTATAATGAAAATAGAAGCTTGTGAAGGGATGAATGCTTTTTCAGTCTTATTACATCTTGATACACCTTAATAGCTGGGTTTTTTCTGATATTAACAGATGAATTGTTGGCTATCCCTGCTGGAAATTACGGACTGAAAGAAAAAGTTCTAAATAAACTTTGAAGACAACAGATCTTTTTTGGATGTTATTAGCTGAGCATGCGCACATGCACGCACACACACACATCAGGTCACAGTTGCATAAAAGGATGACTATTTTAAAGCAGCACTGGTACTCTTGGAGGAAACTGCACGTCTATCAAAAAAAAATTTGGATTCTAGCAAGGAAAGCTAGAGGGAAGTGAGTTGTTATCTTTGGTTATCTAGCTGTATGAGTGTTTTGGTCTTCATAAAGCTAGATAACCGAAAGTAAAAACTCCTTCAAGATCATCGTACACCATGTGAAAATGAAAGACTACTGCAAGAGAGTAAAAAAAGCTCAAATAAACAAAAAAAAACAACCAAGAAAGGTCAGCAATTCTTATTGAATCAACATTTTTATAGCTAAAGGTGGGAGTGGAGGGAATTAAATAGCATACTTAGTCCAAAATATGAAATTGTCAGATGCTAAATGCTGCAACAAGAAAACTGTACCAATAGTAAACATTGCATGTGCAGCTATTGCTGTTAAATAAATAAATAAAGAGAAACCTAGACCAGTTAATGTTTAACTGAACTGAGATTTATTTTTTTTAGGAAGTTATTTGGAAATGCTGTTTCATTTTGCAAAATTATTCATTGCAATGAAATGGCTTTAAAAATAAAGCTGGTAGTTGGTTAGGATGATGATGATGGTTGCTGTTGGTGGTGATGATACAGTGTGGACTGAACTGGAAAAAAATCAGTCTGCATTCATCTTAGACAAAGAACTGAGGGATTTATTTCAAATAACATGAAACCAGGCTTTCAAAAAACGTTTACATTGACGTGTAGGCAAGCTTAACAATTTATAGCTACTGAGAACTTGGTGCAACTGCACAAGGATGAAAAAGGTGATGGCTGTTTTTTATTCTTCTGTTCAAAATGCAAGCACAGATGCTTCTCTGTTCTGAGAAGGTTTCCTTGAGGAGGCTATTGAAGCAGAAGGACATGATGGAGATGAGATCGCCTCCTCCCTTGTCAGTGTTAAAAATGTTCTGTCTTACTCTGTGCCTAGCATTGGAAATGAAAGTGACATTTACTCAAAAAAATCCACGTGTGTGCCTCCTCTCTTTTTGTTTAAGGATGATCAGATCTATCTAGGAAACAGTTCTGGCATCCCAAACTGAAATAATTAGGACGTATATAGACCTGACAGAAATGGAAAGGGGGTGGGGAAGCTGACGGCCTGTCTTGCCTAATTGATTCCGTTAAACGACCTGCAGGAGATGTGAACGGCTGGGCACTCCCATTCCCACGCTCAGGGCAAGTGGCAATTCCATGCCTCGGCAGCCCGTGACAGACAGCTCGGCTGGGGGCTGCAGAATGAAAAAACCCTCAAGTGCACTATACCATACTCATCTCCATTGCCTCCATAAGTGGAGGTATTTCCCACCCACAGCCATCTGCAGGCTCCCAAGTGAGAACACCAACTGCTCTGTGGCTGCACACTGTTAATTCTGGAACCTCAGTACAAGTTCTTTGGGAGCAAGTTTCACTTTTCTTCTGTGGCCCAAGTATTGCAGATGATTTAGGAGAGGCAAGGCAGAGGCAAGGCAACCTGAGAGGTGCAGCTATGGAGACTGTGCCTCTCTTCCCTGATGGAAAAAAATAGCAGACATAATGAGTTGATCTTGCAAACATCTGATGGGTTTTAAAAAACACTTGTGTGGGTGCTATTCATATTTATCATTATTGCAGTTTAGGCACCTTTTACAGTGAAATTGAGCTGGTTTAATTTTTAAGGGCAACATTTCCCTTTGAATTCAACCTAAACATCTTTCCAGAGGCAGACTAGTGTCTAATAGTATCTTAGAAACTGAACATCTCTAAGGTAGATTAAAATAAGATCAGCGATAAGGAAACAATTTTCAACGTTCTTCATCAATTAAAGGGTTGACTTTGTACAGGTTGTTTGTTTGTTTGTGGGTTTGGTGTTTTGAGGGGTTTTTTGGTTTGTTTTTTTTTCAATTTTTACTTATGAATAGGATGACACATAAAATACTGTTCGGGTGTTTATAATGGAAATACTTACCTTTACATCACATACTCTGAGAGAAAGGAAGCAGAGAACCATCAAACAGGTCCTAGAAACAAGACACGCACTGATTTAAAATAAATAATTAGCCTCCAAAGTCATCTCATCTTCCCTGTAGTTCCAAAGATATTCTATAGGATTTTTAAGGCTTACTCGGTGGCTTTTTTACTGAGATTCAGCTAGTACCCCAGCCAATCTGTATTTACATGAATTCCCACTAGCTGCTGTACACATGCCAAAGTTTTACTACTGTAGTGACCGATGAGAAGCCCCTTGTTTATTTACATTTGAAGCACTGTTTGTGCAACCAGTCTTTCATTTTGAGTGCCTGTATGCCTTTCATTTACTTCTATCCAGGGGTGCTATTTACTTAGACCGATTGTCTACAACAATTAATATTTACATTACAAAGTATGTGGTTTTCTTTCTGAAAGACCTTCAGTTAAGGCAATAAACTGTTTTCTGGGGAAACCTATTGTTTACTCAGGCATCCAGTGGAGTCAATTAACTTAAGCTTTTGCTTGCATCTTCGTATTTTTAGCAAATTTGTTAAAAAAACACCCAGGAAAAACACAAATATTATAATCGTGTTGCCCATTGTAATATTAAATTGATTTGTACCATATTGAAGTTACATGACTATAAATTAATAAAACACTACTACTACTACTACTACTACTACAACTATTACTAATTATATTATTGTTATTGTTGTTATTATTTTTTCTTCATTGCTTAGAAGCAAAATGCCCCATCTCCTGCAAATCTGCCTTGGGAAAAGAGAGCATCTTAAAATGTAGCATGCTCTCCAAGTTTATGCTTGCCTCATGTAGCAAATAATATTATGCAAAATTATCTATCTGTAAATTGCTGTTTCCTTAAAACTTGTAAAAAACCCCAAACAATATACACCTTCAAATAAAAAGAAGTGTAAATATCAGTTGAGCAGTCCTTTGAAGGCTAGTTTTAGCACTAGGAAAAAACAGATCAAATTCATTTCGCATGCCACTCTGTCATACAACAGTTGGAGTAAAATTGCAGGTTGTGTGAGTATGCATGTTAACTAGCAGGAATCCAGGCTTATTCTCTGTGAAAAGGGAGCAGCAGTTGCTGTGCAAGGCCAATGTTAAAAAGGCAGCTGAATTTAACACCATCTGGAAGAAAAGATCCCTTCACGACTTTCTCACACCGTCAGACAAAACTAGTGTCTCTTGTTCTGAGCCCTTGTCTATGCAACCATACAATACTGAGTCATTATACTTTTGCTGAGAGAAAATTTGAGAACACAATATGGGTAACCAGTGAATGACCAAGTTTCATTGTGCCTGCTTAAGTCAATTGAAATCTAGGTCTAGAGCTATGAATGGCAGTATTGTTTTCCTCACCGGGGCTGTACTAAATGCCAGCACAGTGTAAAGAGAAACTTAAAATCTGCAAATAACTTACCAGATTTCAATTATAATATTTTCTCACACTAGAACTAATATCATTCCTAAGGTCTACAATGCCTAAAATACAAAAAGCATCAGAGAAAAATGAGTTCATTTACAAGTTATTTTATTCAGATAAACTTATTAATTTTCTTATGGGAACTTGAATTTAGCATATAGAGATGGTTTATTGTTTCCTGAGAAGTTCAAGTTATAAACCAGCTTTTTATGTAATTAAGAAAATAAACTGTGTCAGCAAGCTTGTATCTTGCAACTATTCCAACTCTAGTTTGGGACTGATAAAACATAAGTATAATCCATATTACACAGGTTGCTTCTGAGTTCAGTCTAGGGAAAGATTTATGCTTGAATAATTAGAAGAAATAAGGCTGAAGTTGATAAACAAAGTAATAGGTAATATATTTCTGTAGGTGTTGATGAAATACATTAATAGATCTCAATGTAGATCCAGGTACCAGAAGAAATGTTTTCAGTTCTCTCAGTTTTTATTACCTTTTTTTCCCCGCTTGATAATAGTTTCTATTATAAATGCTATTCAGTTCAGTCCTCTGTTTAGGATTCATATATCAATTGGCACAATGCAGACTAAGAAAAAGAAACAGTTCAAATACATTACAAGGAGTTAGTTACATATTTTATTAGAACATCTTTTTTTTAAATCTAATTGACTGTGATTTTGTTAGTTTCATTAAATGTCATACAGTTCTTAGTATAAAACTGCAAAGCAATGAGTAACTACACTTTTGATGAATAATGTATCTGTGCCAAGCACATTAACTAGTAAATTTCTAAGCAGGAACAATATCTGCAGCATTTGTCATTTGTAGTTCTATTGTGTAATACTGACAGAGACCACTCACAGTGGCTTGTGAAAAATTAATGCTAGAAAAGTTGTATTTTCTTAAAATCTTTTGTTAAGAACAATAATACAAATTAGGATAATCCAGACTTTAACTATAAAGAGCAGAATGACACTAGCACATGTTTATATTCCATTCATAGCAGGTAGAAAAAAAAGGCAAAACTCTGTAAGCCATAGTGCTAGTGTGGCTGTTGCACTGACAGTAACAAAAGCTGAATATTGTACAAAATTTGGCAGTGAGGGAAACTATATTTGCCAGTCCAGAAATTGGTTGTATGAATGGACATATTCATGAATGCATCTATGCCTTCCTAAAGTTGCCATTAATATGCATTAACATAGAAGAAATTCATTATTTGTTTCAATTAAAATGGAAATACTTCAATTTCAATATGTGAAATATTTCATTTTATAAAGAACTTGAGTGTGCTGTCTTTTAGGGCAGATTTGGCCTTTCCTGTGTGAATTAGAAGTTGTTTTCTCATTTCTGTTAACTAGCTCCAGAAGTGAGGGTGAAGTAGCAGTTCCACAGAGACACGATGAAAAAGTCCATTTAGATTTTTAAAATGCACAACACTTTCATAAATTGTATACTCTGGGATGAGCACAATAATTAGCTCTTACCTCCTTCATTGTTTTAATTTAGAGGAAAGAAAATGCCAGGCTTCTGACAATTAAATTTCCCCACTAAATGGTAAATGCATGAGATAAAAATGAATACATTTTTATGGACTTCTCTTGAGGGAATGGGGAAGGAGAAGGAGAAAGGACCCCTTTGGATTTGTAGTTGTCTATTAACAATAACCTATTTTGTTATTCTTGAACCTGTTGCACATATTTAGCTATATACATATGTACATGTATATATAGACCTATAGATTTATAGTGTGTGGTGTAAAGCAGGTGTGAAGATTACCTGCAAGGTCCAGAGTCTAATCTGGATGAAATTGTTATTAGCTTTGCTGGGAGCAGGACTGAGTCTCATACCAGAGTGTTGTTGATTTATATACATACATCTATTAGGAGAAAGGAAGGGGAGTGGGGTGTTCAGTCTGTCATTAAAGGTAATGCAATTCCGCCCCCAATTCAATATGATTAAGACTAAGCTATTAATGAGCCAAATTTTGCAGTCCTTGTTCTTAGAACTGCCATTGAAAGATTGGATTCATGGTTGCCCATACCCATACATGTTGAAGAGTGAATTGCTTTTGGATAAGATGGAAAATAGGTCAGTGAAATAGCTATCATTAGTCTTCATAGATTTTGATCTTGATCTTGTGTCATATCTGACAGTATTAATTGGGGAAATCTATTATTAAAGCGTAGCTTGCCAAGGAAGGAGCTCTGGCTGTCTACAGTGAACAAACATATGGGTCAGGGGAGAACAAAGATTCTTTGGGACCCCAATGAAGGAAAGGCCCTGTGCTTTGGCCCTGTAGGGTCCATGCATGAGGATTCCCTTCTAGAAAATGAGGAAGCCGCAGACAGAGCTGACAGGGGCCTATGCCTGCTACCCTCCCACCCGAGCTCACCCAGTGTGGGTCCAGGCCATCCTTGGCAAGCTTGAGGCTTGCTGGCTTCCCAGAGGACACATCACCCTTTAACAGCTTTTTCAACTGAATTCAACTGAATTAAAACAAAGATGAGCAGAAACCTTGGTGCTGGAAACTGCTTGCTGCCCTGGTCTCAGCCTGAAGCAAGGGACATGCAGGAGGCACCCCTGCAAGACCTAACCCCCATGACCTCCCACTACTGAGGGCTGCTGCTATGCCAAGATGGCAGTGGAGCCATTCCCTACCAGTGGAGCTTTGAGTACCTCCTGCAACTGGGGTGCTGATTAGCATTTCCTAGAAGACCAGCAGCTGCAGCAGGGCTCTCCCAGGTGCTGCTAGGCCAGGTTAGTCGTGCTGGGGATCACCCTCCCTCCCACCCTCTTGGCTGCCTACCTTTTTCTCCCCTTTATGCTGTTGTATCCCCTATCACTGCTNCTTTTCGGCTCTGTTTCTTCGGAGAGAGACGGAGAGTTGAGGGTTTTTTCTGGGACTTTGGCTTTTTCCCTTCTTCTCTTCTGGACTTGTTCAGAACACCAGAACATCAGAACCCCACTGGGGGACCTTCCACCGGCCTGGAGGGGGCCCCCCATGCCGACCCAGCTCCGAGGAGGAGGAAAGAGGCCGCACCCACAGAAGGACTCTAAAATCTTTCAGGTTTTCTCTCCAGAGCGAGAGATTTTGTTATTTAGCATTATTATTATTATTTTCCTGTGTGTTTGTTAAATAAATAGTTTTTATTTTCTCCTTCACTTTCCTCCAAGGAAAATTTTTTTTTCCCAAACCCGGTTGGGGGGAGGGGTGGTTGTAACCAGCTTTCCTTTGAGGAGACGTTCCTTTTGGATGTTTCCCTGAATTTGGCCTAAACCACCACAGTCATATATAGTTACATGCATATGTATTTAGCTTGTATACTTATATATAGTTATAGACACTTGTAATTAATAATTTAGGTTCTTCTATCTGTTGGGCTACAAAGTGTGCATTATTAATTACAGCTATTAATTGTTGCTAGTGATTAATATTAATTAGCACTTCCTTTACTAAGAAGCAGTCATTTGTGTCCACAGGCTCACACAAACAAACTATAAAAGCAGAGTCCCCTCCCAGCAGGTATTGCAAAGTAATTGAGTTATTATTATACTGGTTTGTCATTATCTCAAGGGCTTTTATTTGCATGTGGAAAGCTCCTCCTGTGAAAAAGTGAAAACTCTCCAGGTGAGCAACTGTCTCTGGCTTGAGGGTTGCCTCGTGGCCCCTTGCTTGGCACACCCTGCTGCCTGGCCATGAGGACTGCATGTCGAGGGAGACACTGGCAACCAATAATGGTTCTGGCATGCCTTTGTGCAAGTTTACATCATCACAACGTGGCAATAAGGGTGGTGGTGACAGTAGTACTGGGAGCTGCTCCCTGCCCCCCTTCCCTCCTCGCACCTCAGGAAAGCCTCCTGTGCAGTGGAGAGTTACCGCCTGACCAACGTGTTCTCAGAAGGCTCTGCTCTCCCCTCTAGGTAGAAAGAAGTTGACAAGAGGTTGTTTACAAAAAAATTATGAGTCTTAAGTACTTACTAAAGCCAGTTAATAACATCATGCATGGACACTTAAACTTGTTGGAAGGATTACAGAGAAATCATGCTGTCTGCAGCTAATGATACCATCTTAACATTTCAATTTTTTAAGATGTAGCTAAATCCACCTAGGTATGGTGCATGACCACTTTCTTTTTTGCCTGCATGGACGCCAAGGAACATGAGGAGTAAGGGCAAGTACGATACAAGGACACCTGGTCAGACAGGGACATTCCTCAGTTCCAGCTGCCTGCTATTGCCTTTTCTAGTTCAGTGTTCTATCAACAGTCAGGGTAAAGCTGCATTTCTAAAATGCACCCTAATGACTAATGTTGCCTCCCCAGTATCAAGGCCTTCCTAAGTTTTTTCTTTCATAGGTAAACAGCAGCGGTTCCAACAGATCTCAAAGTTGCTCTTTCCTAGGGCTCTGCCATAGGCTAATAATGAGGGCTAAATTTGCCATGCTAGATTTTTTTGCTTTAATTACCTCTGAAGCAATATTTGATACAATGCAAATGTTGCTGGTTAGTTGCTGCATCAGTAGTAGATTTACAGCATCTTCTAAGAAGCAGCATTTTGAAAATGATATTTGTTTGTAATGTTATTCAGTTTTATTTTTTTTTAATCTGGGCTACACCTAAATAGAGGTATTTGTAAAATAACTTATAGTAGAATGGCAAACACAATGTAGACATAATCACAGTATACATAGAGTTCAGGGCAAGATTGAGCTTTTTCCTCCAGGTGTAGGTGGCCTGATGTGAGAACATAATTTTCAGTTCCTTGATCTCTTACAAAAAAGCTGAGGTAACATTCCTAACACTGGAAGGTAATTGTGATACATGAAGGGACGAGA
>VXAZ01006635.1:697232-719480 GCA_013399875.1 Gymnorhina tibicen | reverse complement strand
ATTCAAACCCATAAAATAGTAGGACTGAGATTTTTCCCCTTCCATTTAAACTAGAAATAATGGAAAATGGGGATTCCCTGTCAATTGATACCCCTAACGGCATAGAAAAGGCAGGGTTTCCTTCAAATGATACCATTAAAATCGCAGGGGAAGGGGATTCCCCCTCAATTTGAACGCAATTACGGAAAAGGAGGCTTTTCCCCTCAATTTAAGCCCCTTTTCTCCTAATAACCCCTCTCTTTTCTGGAGGCGCCGTGGAGGGACTTGGGGCTCTGGGGAGGGACTGACAAGATAAAAGGAGAAAGTTGAAAGTGTCCCCTCGTGCCCCGCACGCTGCCCCGCCTGCCCGGGCGCGTCCGGCTGCTCCCTAGCCCCTGCCGGATGTTCCTGCCGTAGTTCCTGGAGGGACGCTCGGGATGCCTCCGTGGGCTCCTCTGGCCGAGCGGGCTCCCCGTGCGGGTGTGCCCGGGTAACCCTCTGAAAGCGGCCGGTCACACCTGCATTTTGGTGCCAAGGGAAATTCCAAGTGAAGAATAATCAAAATATGAACCGGTTCTCGTGAAACTCAGCTTTCCAAACCTTTATTCGGGCTAAGAAAAAAAGATGTGCGTGCCGTTGGCAGAAGAGCACCTGTGAGGCAAAGCGGGCTTCAAACGCCTGTCGGCAGGAAATCCAAGAGAAACGGCCTGCCGGCTCCCGGTGTCCCGGGCTTTCCGGGCAGGTTTCGTACTGCATCGCAAGGCAGTTTTCCGGCCTCTTGGGGGGTGGCGCCTGCATCCCACTGGAAAGGGAAAATGCGGAGAGAGCGGCAAGTGGGAAGATGGTTGCTGACGCGCGTCCTCGGATCGCGGTTCCTCCCGGTGGGTCCGTGCTGCCGGAAGCACAAAGGAAATCGGTCTCGGGGCACCTGTTTTTTCGCCTGTGGGGCTCAGAAGAGAGGCTGGACGTGAAAGTCCGGGCGTGTTCCCCTTGCTGGGGTGAGAAGCGGTAGAAGCTGTTTGCTGTCTGCTTCCTCATCCCCTTCGCCTCGGTCCCCTGAGGCTCGGGTTTGGCCCGGGCCTGTCGGGATTACCGAGCCCCCGAACTCTCGATGGATGTTTGAAACCCTTCCCCGGAAAGCCAAGGCGGTAACGATTCCAGAGGAGAAATTGTAGGCGATTGCTTACGATCGGTGGGGAATTTCTTTTGGAATTATCAATCGGAGAGCGTATCTAAGCGGAGCACGTTTTTTGGCTTTTTCCGCTCCGTCATCTCCTCTTAGGCTTAACGGAGTTTCGCGCGCTCCCGTTCGGGAAGCGGCGTGTTTTCAGCTTGAAATTTGGGGTGGTTTTGTTTCTTTAGGGTTTGGGGATTTTTCCCGAGTGAATCGGCCCTCCCGTAAATACCCCGTGTTGTTCTACGCGGCCGCTTTAGTTATGGGTCAGAGAGAAGGGAAATGACTTTTTATCATCTTGAAATTTTTCCAGGCGGAAGCGGGACGTCGTCTTGCCCCGCCCCAGAGCACTGCGGGCACACGGGAGAGTAGCTCGGTGCCGGCAGAGTTCTCCGAGAAATAATGACACGCGAGAGGTTTAAGTGTCGCTAACAACTCTCTTGTCTCTCGGTTGCAAAGGTTCGTTCCTGCGGTCCCAGACTAGTCCCAGAGAAAAGGAACTTGTGCTACTCGTGGAAAAGCTTCTGTTATTCCTTGTGCAGAATTTTAATTCTGCGGTCTGACCGGCTGACTGACCGGTATCTTTCTAACAAGACTTGTTAGAGATTTAGATTTAGGGTCTGTGGTGTGGTTCGAGCATGCTGTTCAGGCACTGGGGAATCTCTTCTCTTCCCATCTCACTTGTGAAATGAAATATTATCTAATTTTCAGAGTGAGTAATGCAGAGCAGTCTCCCATCACTTTTAGCTGCCCACCTGAGAACCCTGAGACTGTATTCTGTATGTAACGCCCCAGGTCTATTTCACTGACTTTAATCGCACCGGAACCTTTTGGTAGGTCAAAATTTAATGTTCCGATGGGACACAAAAAAAAAAACAACCCCGAAAGATTAACTTTACTGAACGTCGAGGCGTTGTTCAACCCTGGTTCTGTTACCTTTTTAAATAATTAATAATGCGAGCGTTGGACCTGAGGCACGTCGGTTATTTTAAGAGTAACATTCTGCCTGTGCCGTTACTGGAATTTAAACAGATGAGCTGTTCTTTACATCTCGTTTCCTTATTCGTTTTTATTGTTATTCCCTCCCCTAACGCCGGTGCGGCCGCGGGGGGTGGAGGGGGGGAGGATGTGGCGAGCGACGCCACGTGACCGGCGCCGCGCGCCGTCTCCATAGCGGCGGAGCCGTAAAGCGCGGCCGCGCGGGTGTCGCAGCTCTTCCGTCCGTGCGGCGCGGCCCAGCGGCCCCGGGACCCGCGGCCATGGAGATTCCGCTGCCGCCCGAGGGTGAGGGGCGATCGGGGAGTTCAGGGGGAACGGGGGGCGACCGCGGGAACGGGAAGGGAGCGGGGAGAGCGGGGGCTGACGGCGCTGCCTCCCCACAGACCAGGAGCTGCGGAATGTCATCGACAAGCTGGCGCAGTTTGTGGCGCGGAACGGGCCCGAGTTCGAGAAGATGACGATGGAGAAGCAGAAGGAGAACCCCAAGTTCTCCTTCCTCTTCGGGGGCGACTTCTACGGCTACTACAAGTACAAGCTGGCCCTGGAGCAGCAGCAGCGTGAGTGGGGCCTGCGGCTTGGGCAGGGCCGGCTCGGGGCTCCCTCCCTCCCGCGGCCGCGGGGTCTCGGGGTCGGCCGACGGAGACACTTTTGTCCCTCCTGGCCTCGCCCTGCCCCGCCGGGACCGGTTTGCAGCCTCTTCCTGCGCTCCGGGTTCCGCGTAGCTGGCTGAGCGCCGCTCACGGCCCCGGTTGTGGGTTTGGAGGCGGGCAGGGGGAGCCGCGGAGACGGGGCAGCGTGGTGAGACGGAGCTCAGCACCCGGAGAACCGGGACTCGGCTTGTGCCGGAGTTGTCCCTCTGGAAGCGCACAGGGAGTTGCTGACTCTCCTCTGTGGCACCGTCCACGCGCGATTTTGCGTTAACCGTAGAATTATAGAATATGCTGAGCTGGAAGGGACCTGTCGGGATCATCGAGTCCCAACTCCTGGTCTTGCGCAGGACGCCCCAAGAATCCCACCGTGTGTCCGAGAGCGTTGTCCGAGCGGTTCCGGAGACCCCTCTGAGCCCTCAGAGTGAGGGTCTGTTTGGAACCGGTGCCATTTTCACCCGTGGGCTGGCGGTAGCAGGTTTTCTCTGGGAGGTTTACTTTCAAAGTTTACTCTGTCTGATAGTGTTGTGCAAGCAAAGCCAAGATATCGAGGCTTCCGCACAGATCCAGCCCCTGCCGCAGCCGTCACTCCCGCCGGCTGCGCCCATCCCAGCCCCTCAGGGCACCCCTTCTGTGGAGGAGCTCATCCAGCAGAGTCAGTGGAACCTGCAGCAGCAGGAGCAGCATCTTCTCGCTATGAGACAGGTTGGTTTAAGATGAACGCTCGCCTGGTGTGTCCTGGCCCGTCAGTGGCTGTAGGAATTAGGAGCAAAAGGGGAGAGGACGGTTTGCCGCTGAGCGGCGGTGGAGGCGAGGGGAAGGGATGTCGCTTTGCTTATTTTTGTTGCGTGGCAAATGCCGTCGTTCCCCTAGAATGGATGTATCCGATGCGTGGGTTGTGCTGGCGTGACTGATCCGTGATTAAAACCTTTAATTTACTCTTTGAAAAACCTTGTTGTAGAGCGGAATAAATTGCGACCGCTTTCACCTTGGTTTAATGCTGCAGATTGCCGGGACCCGCGAGATGTTCCGGTTTGTAGTATTCCGACTTAGACGTGATTAGGGGTGGAAGGGAACCGTGTGCTGTCGGCCAGCCGATTTTTGCAGGAGGCGTTCAGCTGCTAAAGCCGCCGAAAACCAAACTGAAGGGTTCCTTGTGCCTTGGTTATGTTCCTTATATTTACGAGCTTCTTGCGATTATTTTTTATTGCGTGATAGATTTTAGAAGTAGAAGTAAACTGGACTTCTCCTGAAAAATATGAAGAGTCTTTTCTTTTTAAAACCAAGTAATTGAAACATTTTCATGAGGTCACAGGGCTTGTAAAAGATTTTGGTCCTTGAGATAGCTACTTATGTCCAAGAGGATAAGGATATACAGCAGCTTCATTCTTTAAGAGAATGTTGGCTATGATGTAATTCTTTATTTCTTTTTCTTTTTTTTTTTTGCTTCTGTTTTTTTTTGGGTTTTTTGATCAGGAACAAGTCACGTCGGCGGTAGCCCTCGCAATCGAGCAGCAAATGCAAAAGGTTTTGGAGGAAACCCAGTTAGATATGAACGAATTTGACAACTTGTTGCAGCCGATAATCGACACTTGTACGAAAGATGCGATTTCGGTAAGCGATCCCGATCCGCGCGGGGGTTCAGTGGCGCCGCGGGTTTTCGTTTGAACGTCGAGACTCTCCGTACGTTAGGAGCGGCTTTATATCTCACGTCGCGTGGCGGGTGAGATGAAAGCTGTTACCCGAAAACTCCGCTTTCCGCTGTTATTTCCGAGCTGTGGGAAGCCCGTATCGTGTGAATGCGTTAGACCGACTTAACATATTTAAAATTTGCTTTTCTAAGGCCGGCAAGAACTGGATGTTTAGTAACGCCAAGTCTCCGGCACACTGTGAGCTGATGGCCGGGCACCTGCGGAACCGGATCACGGCGGAAGGAGCTCACTTTGAGCTGCGGCTGCACCTCATCTACTTAATCAATGACGTTTTGCATCACTGGTAAGAATTCGGTCGTGGGTTTCGGTTTGCTGTTTTGATTAATTTGCCGAAGTCTCTCTCCTAGATGCAGCGCTAGTTTGACTAGTCGCTTCTTATTTTTAACGTACTAATTATTTTTAGCAGCTGTCCGAAGATGTCCGCAGCTTTGATCTTTAGTGCTTTAGTAATCAAATTTAGGTAAAACCCTCTCACCTACTTTGTGTATTTTTCCTCCAGACAAGACCTTACAATAAAATTGTTAAGGAGAGAACTCTGTATTTCACGATTCCGCTATTTTTGGTGTGGCCGAAGTTGAGATTAATGGAATGTTCCGATGCAGTTAGCGTTACAGTGAAAAAGATAACTCTTCCCATTCCTTTCCTGAAGCCAGCGGAAGCAAGCACGAGATCTTCTGGCTGCTTTACAGAAGGTGGTTGTGCCTATTTATTGTACCAGTTTTCTAGCGGTGGAGGAGGATAAGCAACAGAAAATTGCCAGAGTGAGTACGTGGTTTTGGTTTAACTGTGACTTTTGCTTTGCTTAGGTTGGTGCTATGTAAATCCACAAATAGGCAGGTGGAAGAAGATCACTGAGATTTTTCTGGTCTGATTGTCTTCATAAAGTCTACTACAGGGTGTGCTCTAGTTCACGTTTCAAGTAGAACTTAAAAGTACCTAGGCTTTATTTAAGCGTTATCACAATGATGAATGCATCTGAATCTTTAGCGGGTCAAAAATAAATGCCAGAATCCTAGGCCTTATGAAAAGCTGAAGACGCAAAAATGCCGTGCCTCGGTTTTTCTTTGACCGTTCGTAATTTCTAAAATCCTTTCGCTCTTATTCGTGCAGCTTCTTCAACTATGGGAGAAAAATGGGTACTTTGATGAGTCCATCATTCAGCAGTTACAAAGCCCAGCTCTTGGACTTGGCCAGTACCAGGTTAGCCACAAAAGTATCAGTTTTCTTATTTATGTAAATATTTTGAAAATGATTCTCCTTTTCACAGGCTAATACTGATTTCTGTCCCCTCCCCCCTTGAAGTTTACAAGGGATTACAAAAAAAAGTGAAATATAAGCTTGTTACTCCAAACGTTCAATAATCCGGCTGCCGATAACGGTCCCGGATGCGGGACACAGACCGATACAGTCCCGTACGTATTCGGCGGTGTCTCGCATAGCGGGGAGCGTTTGGTCAAAAGGAAACGAGCGACCATGGCTTCAAACTGGATACGCCGAATATAAAAACGGTCGTGGCGGCGGGAACCTTTCCTTTCTATTATTAGTAATGAATGCTGTTGATTTGAGCTGTATTGGAAGGACAGTACTAAGGATGGTGGGTTGCGGCCTGCGGAGACTATTTTGGAAATCTCCGCAAAGCTTCATAACGAGACGGGGCGGTTCTGCCGGTGTTATCCTGCATCCTCGTGCGTTTTTTGGGAGAGAGAGTGAAGAGCGATATTAGGGCATTCTGAACGAGCGGATAGGGTAGGCACTATAGGTACGGTGTTCACTTGTTGTCCTTCATTTCTTTTATCAGGCAAATTTGATCACTGAATATGCAACGGTTGTGCAGCCCGTGCAAGTGGCTTTCCAACAGCAGATCCAGAACCTGAAAACTCAACATGAAGAGTTTGTGAACAGTTTAACGCAGCAGCAGCAGCAACAGCAGATCCAAATACCCCCACTGGAGAACGAGGTGAAATCGACCCCCCCACCTCAAGCCCCCGCAGCGGCCCCAGCCTCAGCTCCGCCGTCCGCTCCGGTCACACAAGCAGGTACTGAGCTGACCTGGGACCTGTGCAAAAATCAGTGGGTGACAATGTTATGACTTCGTCTTTTTTTGCTCCTTTTTTAACGGTGAGGCACAATGCGCTGCTGGTTTGGTTCGGGCAAAAGCTTGAATCTGTTTAGAGCCGTGCAGCGGGTGCGGGCCGATGCTCGAGTATAAAAAGAACCAAAGAGACGAGCGTTAAATGGATTAGAAATCCTCTCTCCCGGTAATAGATTTCTGCAGAAGAGATTTGTCTGGAGCCTGGTGCGCTGATGTTTTATTAACTGCGTGTGACTTTGATGCTGACGATAGTCTCTAAATTGTTCCAGATGATGGTAAATCTCAGCTGCCTCTGGCCGGTTCTACAGAGTATGACACGACCGGGTCTGGAGTGCAGGATCCTGCCTCGGGCGGACCACGTGGGCCCGGATCTCACGATCAGATTCCCCCCAATAAACCGCCGTGGTTTGACCAACCTCACCCTGTTGCGCCGTGGGGTCAGCAACAGGTAAGAAACGGTTCTGAAAACGGATGCGGCGGTTCGGAACGACCGTCTCGGTTGTGGAGGTTGAGAATGACCGTCTCGGTCGTGGAAGTGCAGTGAAAAGCTGTGGAAGTTAGAAATCCAGACTTCAATGCCGAGCTTTGTCATTTGGAATGCAGTTAAAGGCAAAGTATTAATCGTATTTCTGTT
Organism: Gymnorhina tibicen; assembly: GCA_013399875.1. Classification (NCBI taxonomy): domain Eukaryota; kingdom Metazoa; phylum Chordata; class Aves; order Passeriformes; family Artamidae; genus Gymnorhina; species Gymnorhina tibicen. The sequence goes on along the minus strand of VXAZ01006635.1, from coordinate 712,243 downwards.
CGTTAACCGTCGCGCCGTTCCCGCGAACGAGAGCCGTTTGGTTCGGTAACGGTTCGGTCTTTTCCCATCTTTTTTTTGGAAGCCGCGGTTGTTCGGACTCCGCGTTTGAAATGTTCGTTCGCTCGTGCGTGTCACCTGTGGGCCGCGTGTCCTTAAGAAGGTACGTTACTGTGTTCTTCATTTTTGTAACCTAACGACTGGGCTTCTGTACTTCCCCACCAGGGACCACCTCATTGTCCTCCCTGGAATAACAACCATGAAGGAATGTGGAACGAACAGAGAGATCAAGGCTGGAACAATCAGCGAGAGACACCTTGGAACAACCAGCCTGATCCTTCCTGGAACAACCAGTTCGAAGCACCGTGGAACAACCAGCACGAACAGCCTCCATGGGGTGGGGGTCAGAGGGAACCTCCATTTCGAATGCAGCGGCCACCTCACTTCAGAGGCCCATTTCCTCCACATCAGCAACATCCCCAATTCAACCAGCCCCCGCATCCGCATAATTTCAACCGCTTTCCACCTCGCTTCATGCAGGATGATTTTCCACCTCGCCATCCCTTTGAAAGGCCTCCTTATCCTCATCGTTTTGATTACCCCCAGGGGGATTTTCCTCAAGGTAAAGTGTGTACTGGGCCAGGTTTTCTTACGTTGTGATGCCGATTGCCGTTACAAAATTATGTAGCGATTTGGGGTGACAGCTTATCCTTGGTGTGGACCGTTGTGATTTTCCTGAGAAATGTTTAGTTTGGGAGTTTGGGAAGCTGCTGCTAAGAACTCGTAGGAGTCGTACAGAGTCGGATGCTTCCTTGCTTTTTGAGTCCTCCCGAACGGATTAGAAATTGTAGTCCAAATTCAAGTCAGCATCTCTACGGGCACCTCTTTTGTGACGACTTCACTTTAAAAGTAGTAAGTTCAAAGGTGAGAAGCAGCATTTTCTTGTAAATTTAATCTCCTGCGCAGCAGCCTGTAGGCGAGGGCTGATGAAAGCCGTGACCTGCGTAGACGGAGCAAGTTAAGAGGAGGGCTGGAAGGATTCGTTCCTGTGCGTACACTCACTCATTCTTTTTATTTTGACTGCCGAGCTCTCTAAATTTTCTGCCTTTAACATTGTGCGGGGTGGTAGCGTGCGGTGAAACGATCCCTACCTCCGGTTCTTCCTCCTCGTTGGGTCCGTTCTCTCTTCAGAACGTGGGAACGTCGGGGAGCGTAGCCGGGCGCCGCTCGTCCGGCCTGCGGCCGTGTCGGGAGGGCTGCTATAGTTCTGCCCCGAGGTAGTTTCCATTTCACGTGCGGGAGTTACCGTTACTCCGGAACGATCCTTATCGGTGTAAAGGTCAAAGATTACCGCGGTTCTGTGTGACAGGTCACTTAGAAGATACATTGTGTTTCTGTTGCGTAGGAGTTGCTACGTTAATCGTAAAAGTTTCTCAATTTTCCGAGTCCAAAACTGGTTGAAAACCAATGGATTTGAGTTTATATATTTAGGATTGAGTTTCCCTTCTGTAGTAGAGATAGTCCCTTGGTTTTTTTTCCCTTGGGTTTTATTGTTTGGTTGGTTTTTTTAAGAATTGTGGTAGTGAGTAGGGAGAAAGGGAGAACTCCCTCTCGTTTGGGTTTAAGCTCAGAACGAGATGCTCGGTTTTGGATTGTAGCGGTGATTTAAAGCATCTTTGTTTGTTGTGGGAGGAAGGGCTCTACTAAACCAGATGGTTAAAATTAGGAAAGCGGTGAAGCAATGGCAATACAGACTCCGCTCGAGTTCCGCTGACGGCGAGTCACGTAGTACCGGCTCGAGATTGGGCAGCGGCTGTAATGGCTTTTCCTAGAAAAACTGTCGATCCTGTTGGAAATGATGCCGATTTTCAGCCTTGCATTTTTCTCTGTAGAGTGCACCGAGTTCAGCAGGGTTTCCTGGCGTTCGTGGCGCTCGTCCATCGGTGGTTGGATGAGTGTCACTCGCTTCCCCGTTTTAACAGAATGTTATCTCTACCTCTTCTCCAAATTTATTTTTCTCCAAAAGTATTTTCCTGTCACCTGCTGATGTGAGTTAATTGCTGCCGTATACGTTTCTTTATATATGCCGATTTGGCACGGAGACAGAACTAACTACAGATCCGAGCTAAGCCGTGATTGTGTACTTAGCTTCAGACTAATCCTACCGGTAGCTGCCCTGCTGCATCTGAAATGTTCTGTTCTCGAGTGTGTCTTTCTTGCGGTCCTTCTGACCGCGGTATGTCCCAAAGGAAGCAGTGGCTCGGGGCTGAAGTATCTCGTTGTCTCGAGAGCGGTCGCTGTGGCCGGGGAGGTGTACGCGCCGCAGGGTATTCGCGAGCGGGGACCTGCGGCCGGCCTCCGGTCCTTCGGTTCTGGTGCTTTGCTGGATCGCATCTGCCGAGATCGCGTTTTAGGATAAATGCGGTAATTGAGGTACATCTCTGATTGCCTTCCTTTCTTGATAGCTAAATAAAACATTTTAACCCTCCCACTCTGCAGAAATTGGGCCTCCTCATCATCATCCTGGTCACAGACTGCCTCATCCTGGAATCAGCGAGCATCCTCCCTGGGGAGGGCCACAGCACCCTGATTTTGGGCCTCCGCCGCACGGATTTAACGGGCAGCCCCCTCACATGCGGCGCCAAGGGCCCCCTCACATGAACCACGATGATCCCAGTCTGGTGCCAAATGTTCCCTACTTTGATCTTCCTGCCGGACTGATGGCTCCGCTTGTCAAAGTAAGTGCTCGCTGTGGGACCGACTAGTGAGATTCAAAGGTCCAAAACCCGCTGTCGTTAGCGGGGACGGTTCGACGTGGACGCGTGTAATTTCAGATCCTTCCGTCCCGCAACCGGTTGCGTAGCGTTCAAAAGCAGGAGTAGTTGCGGGGACTAGGTAGTGAAAATGGTGGTGATTTTCAAGTGCTGTGTGCTAGAGAAAGCTGGTTGAACTCACAGTGCGAAAGACTAATTTATACTTGAAAATCTGACCCCTATTTGTAGGAAATGGAAGTCCCCAGTTGGTTTTCAGATGGCCAGAGAGACCTCCTAGGTCTGACGGGGCCGCTGTACTAGTTCTTCGTTATCAGAATTCTCACGAAGATGTTTTACGACATCAATGTCATACGTACAAAGAAGGAGAGAGAACGGGAAACGTACCTGCGTCGGCATCTTCGGGGATATTTACATTTACGTATTCTGTATTTGAGATGAACTAATAGGCCTCTTCCATCTCTTTGTGTTATTCTCATACACCAGTTTGTGCCGGGCTTCCATCCGGCCACGTTAGCACAAAGGTGGATGAGATCTGCATTTTATCTACCTCGTGAGCCGCTTAATACCGCAACCCGTGCAGTGCAGGCTTTTCTCGGGGAACTCGCAATACCGATAGCACAAGGAAGCATCGGGTCGTCTGCAGAATCCTTATTTGCAGATCGCTTTTTTATCCAGTATTGAAATTTGAGGTCCCTACACAGCTGAATCTGTATTTATCTCTTTGGATAGCAACCCCATGACACATGACACGAATGTAATTTGTTTTGTTTCTGGCAGCTTGAAGATCACGAGTATAAACCTTTAGATCCTAAAGATATACGTCTTCCCCCCCCAATGCCCCCCAGCGAGAGACTCCTGGCTGCGGTTGAGGCATTTTATAGTCCACCATCTCATGACAGGCCTAGAAACAGGTAAGAGTAGGTGTAGCCAATAAAATGGTAAGGAAAATGCTCTGAGAAGGTGTCTCAAACCACAAAGTGCCTCCCTCTTTTTCGCCTGTGCCTTGGTGCTCCTAATGCTCTTGTATTGTAACTGCGCTTGCTGTTTGAGCTTATACTGAGATTTGCAAGACAATTTTGCAGACCTTACGTTCTGTACAAAATCTGATGAAAGTCCTTAAGGTCGCCACCGAAGTGGAATTCACACCTGTGGCTTCCGTGTGGTTGGTTTGTTGCAGTGAAGGATGGGAGCAGAATGGACTGTACGAATTCTTCAGAGCTAAAATGAGAGCAAGGCGGAGGAAAGGTCAAGAGAAGAGAAATAGGTGAGAGATCCTGTGTGCTGCTTTCTGTTGTGTGCTGTTCGTCTGGAGGTGCTTGGGCCGTGTGCGGAGGGAAAGTCTGTTCAGCAACGTGCTGATGGAGTAAGTGAGTTCCAGCATGCTGGAATTTCTGTGTAATCTGCAGAAAATGGGGACCAGCACAAGTTGCCCAGGGAAGCTTTGGCTGCCCCATCCCCGCAAGTGTCCGAGGCCAGGTTAGATGGGGCTTGGAGCAACCCGGTCTAGAGGACGGAGTCCCTGCCCATTGGCAGGGGGTGGAACTGGATGAGCTTTAAAAGGTCCCTTCCGACTCAAAGCGCTTTGTGATTCTGCGAAGCGGTTCTTGTCGCGCTCGAGCCTTCGCTTTCACCGCAGAAGCGGTGCTCGTGTGTAATTTGAATTTGATCGGGAGCAGATTTGTGTTTCTGGTGCTTCTCCACGGAACCTCACTGGAGTTTCTCTGCTCATCTGTGCAGTGGGCCGTCTCGGTCTCGCAGTCGGTCTAAAAGCCGAGGTCGTTCATCTTCCCGGTCTAATTCACGATCTTCAAAATCGTCTGGCTCCTACTCGAGATCACGCTCTCGCTCTTGCTCTCGATCGCGGTCCTATTCGCGTTCGCAGTCCAGGTAGGGCGCGGCGGGGCTGAACCTCGGGAACCGGGGAGTGGGAAAAGCCTGACCCTCGAGGCCGATCCGAGGAACCGTGGGCGTCGCTCCGGTAACTCCTGTGCTCTCCCTTTCAGAAGCCGGAGCAGGTCCCGCTCTTCTCACAGCCGGTCGCGATCGCGGTCACGGTCGAGGTCCAAGTCGTACTCCCCGGGAAGGCGGCGCCGTTCCCGCTCTCGCAGCCCCACTCCCCCGTAAGTTTTGGTTTGGTCCCGTCTCCTTTTACTTGGGCAACATGTTTGAACAGAGCGCCTGCAGGGGCACTGCCTCGTTACCAGGAGATAGATAATAAGAGTTTCAACAAAGAGCAGAAAAGACGATTGAAAGCAGACGTAGAAACAATTTATCTGCTATGTGCGCTTACAGAGAGAATATTGCTCTATTGCGGTGGCTTTTTATTTTAACGAAACGGCGTGCAACCGTGAAGTCTGCGTACCCCTTCCTTGGGAGCGGGGGTAATTCTCCGAGCGCTCCGTTGGGAAGAGCGCGGTGTTTTGATTTCCCTTGTGCTGAGAAGCAGGTGATGTGTTTCTGGCACCTCAGTAACTGCATAATCTAATGGCTTTAATAAAGAATAGCTTAGTAGAGTGGATGGAAGCGTATCGGATGTTAATGCTTCACAGAATAGGACTGTGCTTTGTGTCACAACAGTATCGCTGGCTCCTAATTTGTTCTTATTTTGTTAGTTCTTCTGCTGGTTTGGGCTCCAGTTCTGGGCCTCCTATACCAGAATCGAGACTTGGAGAAGAAAATAAAGGCCATCAGATGCTAGTGAAAATGGGTAAGATGCTGTTCTAGCTAGAATCCTACGGAAGCCAGGAAACAAAATTAGACACCGAGGTCTTAGATACAAGTGATTAATGCATGCTCATAAGGAATTATTCCTTGGCATTCCAAGGTCAGCATAAGGATATTCAGAGATATAAGTGTGTGGGGCAGTGATAGCTGCCTTCCTGGGAAAGATACGGAAGACGGGGATGCGAGTTTGGCGTCGGCTAGAACTGACCTACCCGAGGTATTTCATCTCCCTGCGGTGCGGCCAGCAGGGCTGACCGGACAGGTTAGGCTTGCGCTGCCTTTCTTCTTATCCTCCTAGCAGTTTTTAGGGACGGTGCTGCTGTCAGCTCCTGGAATCTCTGCGTATTAATGCTTGTGAAATAAATGGGACGGTCCGTGCGTTGTTTCAGGCTGTCTGTTCCCATCCCGCTTTATCAAACCGATGCCGTCTTTGGCGGTTTCCAAAATGTCCGCATCTGTCTTGGCAATTCTAGTAATAAACAGCGAAAAGGATTGCAGTGTTGTGTCCTTGCTGCAGGATGGAGTGGATCTGGTGGATTGGGAGCCAAGGAACAAGGAATTCAGGATCCAATTAAAGGAGGCGATATCCGAGACAAATGGGATCAGTACAAAGGAGTGGGAGTCGCGTTGGACGACCCTTACGAAAACTACCGAAGAAATAAAAGTTACTCGTTTATCGCACGCATGAAGGCCAGGGATGAATGTAAGTGAATGTTTCTCAGCAATTCAGAAACCTGTATGGACTTAACAGTGATTTTTTTGTAAACCCAAATCAAAATATCAGTAACTCTTAATTCCTTCTAATGTAACCGATACGGTAAAGCAACAGGTAAGTGGATACGTACTCCGATTAACCCAGCAGGTTTTCCTTTTTAGGCGTTGTGTTGTGTTCTAATTTCTGAAACGTTAATTAATTAATTAGCGTGTTCCGTGTAAGCCTCTGCCTGGCTGCAATACCGAGCACCCGCATCTTTGAATGTTGCCCCGCAAAAACTCGAAGCGGTCGCAAAGTTAGCGGAGGGGGAGCCGTGCCGCGTAAGGGCCGGCCGCCACGGCGGGGAGGTCCTCGCGGTTGGAATTACGTTAGCCCACGCTTGCCGTTTACCCCCGCCCTATTCAGGGTTTCTACCGTTAGTACCGAGTTCTGCCAAAACCAGAACCGGTAATAAATTCCCCGTAGCGCAAGAAGGGCTCAGAAAAAGTGGAGGTGTTTATAGTAAGAGGTGAAGACAAATTACCCGAACGACGGATTTTTGCGGAGGGTCTGCGACGCGTTGAACGTCGGCGCTTGCCAGCAGCTAAGAGGAAAAAAACTGGCACGCTCGATGAAATGTCACTTCTGCCTCTAGATCTGTACAATCGAATGGGTTCAAATAAAGCCCATAAGGAAAAATTCCTTATTAACGGAACCCTCGTTCCACGAAACATTTCAGACAGCTTAGGTAACTGCGGAATGTGTAAGAACTCTTTTCCCTATTGTTTCAGTGAAGCGTGAAACGCAAGACCCTCCACCACCCGAGTAAGACTCTCTGAAGAAAGATGTCTTGCATCTTCTACAAAACATTAAACTTGTAGAAATCCGGATTAGAGTCTGGAGGAAGTGACAATTACTTTTAAAACTATGTGAAAATTGGAAAGCTATGACATGTACTTCCAACACTTGTCAATCAGTGCTTAAAAAAGGCCAGTTGTTACTATGACATGTCTAGCAAGCTTAAAAATTTCCATTTATCTTGCAAAACTTTTTAATTAGTTCCCCGTTTTAGAGTAGAATTAAACCCCGGTCAAGCTGTTCCTGGTGGAGGATTGTGCCTCGTTCATTGCTGTGGAATGCAGACATTATCTGATGTGGTTGTATGTTCTCTAGTTCCATAATGTATGTTTATTTCTCTCAAAAGGTTAATTCTATTTGAAGTGGAGGGGTGCTGCCTTGGGATCAAGTCAGACTGATGCTGAGCAGTGTATCCTAATGTCTAAATGGGGAATGAAGCATCTAGTTCCAGTGCAGGTGACCTCTGAGCACTGTGCGAGCTTTTAGAACCTTCCACCCACCTCCAGGCCCCACCCAGCAGCCGCCACTCGGGGCAGGACACGAGGGTCAGTTCTCTGGTAGCTTTCCCAGCGCTCTGAGGGATGGGCGATGCTTTGTAATGGAACACAGTCTTTGAGCTTTTTATATTTTTGTATATACCCTTTAATAAAAGCTAATTAGTTCAATAGAAGAGAATCCATTTTCTCTGCTCTACGCGTTTCTATCGAGGAGATGTTCTTGGAAACTTGCTGTAATCTAAATGAAAAAAGAAACACACCTTTTGTATCTGTTTCCAGAGACCACCAGCTAGAGCTGTTAGGCCCTTACACTGCACTTCCACCCCCCAGGTCTGCGTGGCGGTTCCCTTTTCCAGTCGTTTGTTTGTATAGCAAAAACCCTCTTAAAACCATCCAGTTAATATGGTGGAATATCAGTTTGTTCTAGATCTGCTGTAGTTGTGGAACTGTACCTGTCTGTGAATCGGCATACAACACCTGTATGTTACCAACTTGTGAATGTTACTGTTTTGCCTTCCAATAAACACTTTTTTTAAAATAAAAAGGCAGCTCAGATTTCAGAGTAAGTGGATTTCTGTACCCTGACTGTAAGCCTTCCTTGTTTTGAATGTATCTTAATAAACGCGCCCGAGCGTGCGCTCGGGTTTGTCGTGATCTGACAAGGGCGATTATATAGAAACGCTGTTTGGATGATGGCACGGAAGGCAGGATACGGTAATTTTCTGCTGCGACCGTTCTTCTCTGGGGGCCGTAGTACAGACTTTCGCTTCTACCGCGATTATAGATGCGATCACAGATCTCACGATTCGCAGGATAAGTGTGCGCACTTTAATGCGATGGCTTTTCACGGTCCCGTTAGAGAGAAGCCTTATCTTGATTTCTTTTTTGCTGACGTAGTCTGGCTGAAGGTTCCTGCCTACCCCCGTATTGTATACGTGAGTAAAAAATTCAGGTACAGAAAAGCAAGTTATATATAATAATTAGCAATTTGTACTAATTTATACTAGCGTAGCAGTTTGTACGAATCCTTCCAATACGTAGTTAATAACCTTTTATTTGTGCAGCTTGGAAAGGTTTCTTGTTTCAGCCTTAGAGCCGTAAATATAAATGTCACTTAAAAGTTCAATAACTGTCCAAGCAGTCACTCGTCCTGGGCCCTCCGAATTTCTTCAAGCGCTTGCTCAATTGTTAGGGGTGGGGATTTGTGATTCTTGATGTACTGCAAAAAAAAAAAAAAAAAAGTTAATATACTAATGTTTTTATTATGTAGATTATTATTTAATTAATAGTAGAAAGTAACTGATCTTCATATCAAGACACCTGCACTTTTCTGTACTAGCAACAGACAGTGACCCTTCTGGTGCAGCATCCGAATTATTCCTGCTCATTTGAGGACAGCTAAATGCTATGGCAGAAACCTTAATCTTTAAAAACTATGGCCTCCAGCAAGACTTTAGTCTTTTTTTTTTAACTGTGTAAACTTACTAATTAATCGTACGCAAAGAAACCGGGTTTGCCGCAAATACCACGAGCGTTCGGAAAGGAACGTACTCTCGGTCTCTGGTTTGTCGTAAATACCTCTTTAGCCTCTTCCAGGGTATGGTAGTGGAACTTCTCGTGCTCTAATGACTCCACGAGGGATGCGTGAAGGTGGTGAACGTTCTCGACAAACTGCCGGGTCAGCATCACGTGCTGCTTGCACATGGCATGTAAAACGAGAACCGAGGGGCTGTAGGCGGTCAGGGCTGCGAGAAAGGGACACGATACACTGCGGTAAGGCACAGCTGGCAGCGAGGGATGAACAAACCGAGCCGGGCTAAGGTGCAGAAAATAAGAGTAAAAAAGAAGAAGAAGAAGCGTGTTTTCGGTACCTTCTACCGCATCCATGCTGATCGTGTGACTGGCGACTGGCACTGGATCGATGTAGCCGCTTCCAACAGGTGGGGCGAGCACTGCGGAGGGGTTTGCTGTGCGTAGGATAACATCAGAATTACTGGGTGGGGAGAGTGGGAAAGGTTCAGTGCTACTACTTGGTGGTTCTTCAGCAGTTTCTCGGGACAGCAGCTGCCCTAAAACCACTGTAGAGTCTAACAGGAGAATTCTGTCAGCCAAAAAAATAGTTGACATAGTTACACAACCTCCACAGTTTCTTTACTCTTAGGCTCGCAACACCATTGCAGAGGGCACCTTTTCTAACCCTAGGCAGAGTCAAAATAAACACTTTTGTACTCAATGCTTCTGTTTTCAAGCACATTCGAGTGTCCACTTTCTCCTCGAGTGGGGCAAGGAGTGGTGGCTCTTAGCACTTTTTAAGTAAAGAGACGTAGACAGGGAGCTACCCCTCAGGATGTGAAAGCTCGTATCTGCTCCTGTCCTGGGGCCATCATGCTTTCCCAAGAGAAATACAATGCCAAAGAACTCTGCGATGAGCAATCGCTTTACTAACGCTACGATGCTGTTATTTACGATAGTAAAGATACAGAATATTGAATTTTGTGAGAGAGTATTACTCGTGCTGTTGTGAGCTCTGTCACTAACACTTGCTCATCCAGCCACGGGTCCCGTGGGGGGTATTTTTAAGCAAAAACCATTTCTTACTATGATACTCAATCCCAATCTTTTCTGTAGACAGCCCATTAAAGTGTTGGGCTTTAGAAAATTTTTTATTTAGCACCAGTGAGAGGAAGCTGGCACTGAAGTGAAGAGCTCTATCAAGGGCTGACTGGGCTGGCATATATAAAAGTGTAGAACTTGCCTGACTAGGGCAGTAACTGCTGAACTCACCCTTTGCCCAGCAGTAGGTGAACGGAGGCTCTGCTGTCTGAACCGCGGTTTCCGTGACGGTCGCTCGGTGCCCCCGGCTGTGCCGCTCTTGGGTGACCGACGGGGATGATGCTGAAGATGGGTGTGCTCCAGAACACGTGCAGCTCTCAGCATGTCCCTCTACAGCTTCCCTGTCTGTTGCAGACACAGACCTTTCAAAGTCTTCAGAATATTCTGAATTAAGAGTTCTCTCGTTCTGATTAAGATAATCCTGTTTGTGTGGAGGGAAATCTGAGGAAACTCCACTTAAGCGTTCAGAGATTTCAGCTTCGGTGACGCTTTTTTCAACATCCTCTTTGGAAGAATCGCTCCCACCAGTTAGCGCACTGGTCGTTTTAAGAGCAGCTTGGTCCTCTTCCACCAGCAATGCGTCTTTTTTCACGTATTTGTTTGATTCTCGAGTAAACTGAATGTCTTTTCCCTGTAAAAGTATTGATTTCAGAACCTCCGTACTCCACCAAACAAAGGCAGACCGGGAATACGTGCTAGTGGGGAACTTCTACTTACTTTCTGCTGTAATTCTGCCGCCTCATTGGTAGTATCGGGTGCCAAATCGTCAAGGCTCAGGATATTTAGTCTGAAGGCTGCAAACAAATGACACGTTGACATGAGAATTTGCATGAAAATTACAGTACGCTTTCCCGTAAGTGAGAAAAGCGGCGGGGGAAAAAAAAATCGGCACTACCTTCCTGATTTAGTACTAAAAAGTAATAGCAGTCAGTCACTCTGATTCTTTTAACTTTGTAGAAACTCCTAAAGTTTCCTCCTTTGATCTGCTGACTGAAGTTCAAGAGATTTTTGCTGCCCCTCATTTACAGCTGTTCTCACGCTGACCCATTGGTATATTGTGCCATCGATACACGAAAACTATTCTAAATGTTCTAATTGTTTTGACATCGTAACGTCACCCAGGGCAGCATCATTAATCTGAACCCATTAAGTCAAAAGCTAAGAAAAATACAAACCTATTACACTAGAAAAAAGAAACAGATCGAGATAATTACTTTGATAAGGCCTCGGTTTATGTAAAATTTTACCAGTGAATCCTTTTGAAGTGACCATGTTTATTAAGAGATTTTATCAGGAGATTATCAGTACGATTCATACCGAGTCTACTGAGACGGTATTTTAGAAAACTTACATTTTGAGCTGCTGCTGGTTGGATCTTCTGCATCAGCTCCCTTTGAAAATAATTCATCTAATGACTTTATTTCACTTCTGTCACTCTCAAGGGATTCTTGGCTTTGCTCGGTGTAGCCTGCTTTAGGCGGAGCAATCTTCACAGCGTTGTCTTTCATGGAAGACGACAGGCATCGAGATCTCGTGGTATGTCCTGACAGGCTTCTGCTGGCGGGTGAAGGTGCTGGTGAATTAACTTTACCAAACACACTTTTCTCTGAGTCTTTGTTGTGAAAAGAAGATGCTTTAGATAACTCTGCTGGTGAAACTTCCTTACGAGGTGGAAGAGGCCTTCCTGATGGAACTGGAGTCTTGCTCTTTTTGAAGAACATGAAAAAGAGTTTTACGTTACTTCATCGTTACGTGTGGATTGCTAAAGGGAGAACAAATTGTTGTGGGTAAAATAAAGTAATTTTAAGATGTTAAGATGTGAAGCTAAATCCTATCATGAGCAAGACATAAATGCAAATTTAAAATTTGGTTGCCGGTGTTATCTAAATAAAAAGCGACCAACCAATTAAAACAATTATATCAAAGCATTCATAAAAATACATAATCCAGCAAAGCTTTTATTTACCTTTCTACCCCACTGAGCATCACTTACCAGAACCTTCTGATTCCCACTTCCGCTGGAAAACCCCAAAGAGCTCTCCATCAATTCTCTCATTTCCTCTTCATCGCTATCCAAATCAAGCTGTTGTTTAACTGTAGCATTCTTTTTAGGGCTTTGGATGCCTTCCTCTTCCTCAGAACGGGCATCCCTGCGGGTCCCGTTCCCGCCGGTAGTACCATAATTCTTCCGGTACTTCCTGCTCCTGGCACCACGTTCGTGCCCAGAGGCAGACGAGGTGCACTCCTCAGCCAAAGGCTTCAGGCCCGAGTCAGTGTTCTGCAGTTCCAGGTGCTTTTTTTGACTCATGATCTTGCTTTCTAGTTGTGCCACTTTACTCAGAACTGAGCTTAACCGCGTCTGGGAGGCGCTGTGCGGCGTGCTCTGGGCTACGTGGCTGTTCCCTGCCCACGCGGCGCTTCCCGGCATCTGGCACCGCCGGATCCCACGGGCGTTTCCGTCGCACACCTTCAGGAACCTGCTACGGTGGGACGGAGTTCTCCCAGCGTTCTCCAGCTCTGTGTCTGGCAGCGTGAGGTCACCACGGGTGCTGGTCCTGCGGGGTACATGGCTGTGGCCCTGCCAAGAATCACAGAGTCAATGACGTTGGAAAAGACCTCTGACATCATCGAGTCCAACCTGTGACTGATCCCCACCTTGTCAACCAGACCAAAAAAGCACTGAGTGCCGCATCCAGTCTTTTCCTTAAACATCTCCAGGGATGGTGACTCCACGGGCAGCCCCCTCCAATGCCTGACCACTCTTTCTGTGAAGAAATTCTTTCTGATGTCCAACCTAAACCTCCCCTGAAACACCTTAGGACCGTCCTCTCGCCCTGCCGCCGGTTCCCCGGGAGCAGAGCTGGCCACTACCTGGCTGCACCCTTCTGTCAGGGAGCTGCAGGAAGGGGGTTGTACAGATCCCTCCCCACACAGGACGCGAACACCGGCCCGGGCCGCGGCTGCCTAGACGCAGACTGAGATAGGGCGCCAGCGCCTCACCTGCCCTCGGGCCGCGGGTGCCCGAGAGATCGCGGCCATCCGGGACGGGTCGAGACGGAGACGAACGGGGCAGGACTAGGACGGGATGGGGCGGGACAGGGTCGGAAAGCACGGCGTCGGGTCCGCCCAGTCCGAGGCGGCGGAGGCTTCTCTGGGCCCGGGCCAGAGCGGGCGGTGCGCGGCCGCGTCCTGGAATCCGCGACTCCCCAATATCCCGCCCATTCAGTGGCTCCGCGCAGAGGGCTTCGGCGCCGCCGGCCAATCCCAAGCAGGTTTACAGCCGCCGGCACCGGGCGCCCCGACTACAAGCCCCAGCGTGCACAGGGCTCAAGAAACGCGGATTTGTACAAACCCCCTGATTTGCAAATTACTGGAGCGAGTTGGGAATTAATCCGGTTGTTCAGCAGGATTTGTGTTAAGACCCCTGACTGAAACAACATAATGTAGGCTATTGCCTACCTTTTGTACTTGTGTGTCATTTCCAGTGACTTGGCGAAACTTGTACTTTGTGTGTCACAGTGAAATTCGGCATTAGGTATCTAACATCATTGTACAGTTGTAATACAATGATATAGCTATCGAGCTTATGCCATGGATCATTTTTATTTTGCCTAGTTTTTTGTTTTTCTGGGTTAGTTTTTCTAGTACTTTCTAGCGTTACCGTTCTGCTGCAAGGCACTTCTTAAGATTTAGGTTTAAGGTTCTTAAAAACTTTCCCTCGCTTTCTTTAAAACCCCGGCTGACAGATATACGCAGCTATATGCTCTGATTATATATTTTTATTATAATGCCAGATCAGACTTACGAAATAAAAATTGATGACAAAATGCACCTGGCAACACACAAGATGATTTAGATGTTGTTTATCGCTGAGGAAAATTAACGATCAAAGCAACCCACGGACTGGGATGTCCAAGAGCTGAAAACAATTCCAGAGTTGCTCTGGGGTGAAGACCTTTCAAAGCTGTGAAGTACGACAGTTGCCCTGCACCTTTTTTTTCCTAAACGGACTCCTGTTGATTTAGCTTTTATGTGGTCACAGTGATCCGGCCTCTGTCGGGCTGCTGCTCAGGATTTATACGCTGCAGTCAGGGGTTTGTTAGCTTCGGTGTATTTGATGCCGAAAATTTGATCCTAGACCAGAAGCAGCTTCATTGGGGTTGAAGGACCTTCGCTGGATGAAGGCTGCTTTGACAGGGTTTAGAGCTACAAAGTCGATCAAGGACTGGAGCGTCTCTCTGCCGAGGAAAGACTGAGGGAGCTGTGTCTGTTCAGCCTCGAGAGCAGACGCTGGGAGAGGACCTCGCCCCTGTCTGTCAGTGTCTGCAGGGAGGGGTCAGAGCATGGACCGGGGTCTGCTCCGTGGGGCCCAGCAATGGGACAAGAGGCAGCAGGCAGAAACTGATGCTCAGGAAGTTCCACCTGAATATAAGGAAGAACTTCCTTACTGTGCAGTGACCGAGCACTGGAACAGATTGCAGTCCCTCACCGGAGATATTCCAGAACCGTGTGGACGCAATCCTGTGCCATGTGCTCCGGGATGGCCCTGCTGGAGCAGAGACGTGGGACCCGGTGGCACTGTGGTCCATTCAAACCTCGCTCGTTTTGGAATTATGTGACTGCCCAGGGAGGTGGTGGTGAGGTCCCCATCCCTGGAGGTGTTTAAGGAACACACGGGACGTGGCACTCAGTACTCTGATCTGGTTGACAAGGTGGTGATCGGTCAAAGGTTGGACTCAATGATTTAAGAGGTCTTTGCCGTTCTAAATGATTCAGTGACTCTGTGGAGCGCTGCGAGCAGCGAGCACCGCCGTCGAGCAGCGCCTGCCGGGCCCCGATAAAGCCGCGGCCACT